>JAULBY010019832.1:0-19176 GCA_032358315.1 Ophiocytium majus | reverse complement strand
CACCGGCGGCGTCCGCGTCGGAGGCGGTGAAGCCGGCGTCGAGGGCGCCGGCAGAGCCCGCGGAGGCGGCGGCGGCGCTCCCCCGCGGCGGCTGCGCGCGAACCAGCTGCAGCGCGCCGAAGCACGCGCCGCCGAGCGGGGACACGAGGGGTACGCACAGCGCCGCCGCTGCAGCCGCGCCGCCGCCGTCGCCACTGTCAGCCATGGCGGCCGCAGGAGCGTCCCACCAGGGCTGCGCGGCGGCGTCGCACCACGCGGTCGGTTCCTCGTCGCCAGTGAGCAGTTCCGGGGGCGCGTGGCCTAGCGCGGGTGTGTCCAGCGAGGTCCGCAGCACGAGCGGAGTTGGCGCTGCCGCCTGGAACCCCTCGGCTGGCGCTGGCACGGGGAGGAGCAGCAGCACGCGTGCGCGCGTGGCGCCCGTGGCACGTGCCGCCGCCGCGGCTAGGTGCGCTGCTAGTGCGGAGTGGAGGTGGGAGGCGGGGGCGGGGGGGGGGATGGCACGCGAGAGACAGAGGGATGCAAGGCTGAGCTCTGTCTGTAGGGCATGGAGGGCACTGGCGATGCGCGCGGCGGCGGCCACCAGTGGCAGCTGCTCCTCCAGCACCGCCTCGTCCTGCGAGTGGCAGTGGTGTAGGGGCGCAGCGGTAGCGGGCGGGGGTTTGTGAGGCGAGGGCGGGGTCCAGCATGGTTGTGGTGTCTTGCGAGGTTTGAGAGCATAAGCGGTATGTGGGACGGTGTGATGCAGCTGCAGGATTGTTACCTCGCCGAAAGGGCAAGACAGATCATGAAGGCATGCATGCCACCAAATAGGTGACCACGTCGCACTGCATTGTAATGGCAGAGCGCAGCCTGCTTGCCACCCCTGGGCCCTGATACGTACTTGGGTTTGGGCTTCGCACCAGCTCGGCACCTCTCATCGACGGTGATTGTCACTGCTGATGTGACACGCATGCAAGCACTTGCTGTGAATGAGAGTGTAAAAGGAGGGTCTAACCTCGCTCTGCATCTGCTCTGTTCCCTTAGGGTGAGCCCAATAAAAGTACACACGGCGCTTAGGTGCCATGCGGCACTGGTATTACCTTGTAGACCGCTACGGTATGAATACTGTTCGACTTCACCAACCGCAGCCCATGTGCACAGGGCTCTCCGCGCCCCAGGCGGAGCCTAGTACAAGTACACACAGCGCTGAGCTCACCTCTTGAGTGAACGCGCCCGGCGCCCGGCCCTTCTCGCGAGACCCCCAGCGCCATCCCCCGTCACGCACACACAGCGCCGAGCTCACCTCTTGAGTGGACGCGCTCGGCACCCCACCCTTGCTGCTGCAATTCATTAGACCCTCCCGCGCCATTCCCCGTCATGCACACACAGCGATGAGCTCACCTCTTGAGTGAACGCGCCCGGCGCGCCGCCCTTGCTGCTGCAATTCATTAGACCCCCCAGCGCCATTCCCCGTCACGCACACACAGCGCTGAGCTCACCTCTTGAGTGAACGCGCCCGGCACCCCGCCCTTGTTGCACACCTGCACCACGCCCACCAGCCCCGCGTCGCCACCCACGGCCGCCACCATGGTGCTGCGCACGGGGTCGCCCAGGCACGCCCTTAGCAGCGCAGTCTCCGGCGCCTCGCCGCTCTCATAGTCACTGATGCCCTGCGGGACAGGAGGGGGGGGGAGAAGGCTCGTGTGAGGTGAGGCGGGGCGAGTAGGGTAGTGGGTGGGGGGGTGCATGGGGGGGCACAACACTGGGAGAGGGTGCATGCGGGGGTTACCTCAGTGTGTGTGGTTTGTACTGGGGGGCGTGAGCTTGGGGGCGGTGTACGTCGAAGAACATAGCGACTGGAAACAATGTGACTGACTACATAGCGACTGAGCTGTTTGATTGCTCGTGGAGTTGTTTTAGCTGCAAACTTGAATGCAGGGCTTTCCATGCCCCAAAGGGAGTTTGTACAAACACAAGTACATCGTACGTGTACACACAATGGTCGGGCGCTGGCACTGGCGCCCATGCACATGCGTGCGTGAAAAGTGGGCAGATGATCACTGCACGTACCGTGTGCTTCTTGTGAGTGCGTAGCTGAAGGCTGAAGCAGCAGCAGCAGCGGCAGCGCATGTCGCATTGGATGCACCTGCGACATCTTCAGTGCTAGCTGCACACACCGCTGTCGTCATTGGTGACCTCGCTGAAGGACAAGGCTGCCAGACACTTGGCAGTGTGTTGGTACAGTTGCTCCCAGGTAACACCATGGCAGCACAGCGGCCTGTTGCTGATGCCTGTGCAAACAACCACAGGTGTGGCACTACCCACACTACCCAGCTATAGTACTGAAGGACGTGCCAGCCGCATCAGGGCTCTGACCGCCTGCATGCCACGCCCTTGCCCTTCCACGCCAGTGACAAACTCGCAGCAGCGCCAGCCACACACTGCCACATGTGCAGCAGGCGCCTACAGTCCGACAATGTTCGAAACGGCCAGCACCAGTGGTAGGCGTTCCCACAATTGCTAAGCAACCTAATGCTGCAACTTCTGACACGAGCGCTGTACAACTACAGATTCCAAAGGCCAGGAAAGAGCGCGGTGCATCTCAAACCGGTTACATTTGCCTGCCATTTCCACGCCTGGCAGCGTCAGTACAGTTACAAGTGCTGACACCTGTACATGCACCGGTGTGCAGGCACGTCGCCGCGTGCACACAGCACCAGCGGCAGCGCGGGGCAGCCGCTGACTTCCGCGGCTGCGCCGACTCTCATGTAAGCTTCCACCCCGCCACAGCGGCCCTGAACAATGCTGCTCAGTGGTGCACCTGGCAAACTCCCACAGGCACAGCACCCACCTCATTGCATATGTTTATGCCGCTATTGAGGCCGTCAAGCTCCGCCTGCGCCACCTCGCCCACCAAGCCCTCCCCAAATGGCACGTACACCACACGCCCGCTGTCCTGCGCCAGAGACCACAGCCGCCGCGCGCCGCCGCCACCGCCGCCGCCGCTGCCGCCAAAGCTCGCATTGAGGTAGCCACTGTTGTTGAAGTTAGCGCTGATGTTGAAGTTGCTGCTGTTGAGGTTGGAGCTGCTGAGCACGTGCGGCGGCCCGTCCGCCTCCACCAGGTACAGCAGCGCCGCCTCACAGTCCAGGCACTCGCGCAGGTGCGCGCACACGCGCGAGAGGGCGGCGGCCGCGGAAGGTTCTGAGGAAAGTTCCTCGGGAAGGTCCTGGGCCAGGAAGGCCACCTGCAGCTGCAGGCGCTCAATGTCCGCGCTGAGCTCATCCTGCTGTGTGGCGGCGGCGCGCAGCTGCGCCGCGAGGGAGTCACGCTCGTCCACTGTGTATCTGCGGCGCAGGCGCGTGTGCGCGCGCGAAACGGTGGCGTGCCGTGGCAGTATCAGCAGCGGCAGCGGCGGGGTGGCAGCAGCAGCGGCAGCTGTGGTGAAGCACTGATGAAGCGGCTGACGATACCGGCGAGGGGCGGCACTGGTGGCGCGTGATAATGTGGTGGCAGATGAATGAGGTGCAGGGCTGTGTGCCACTGCACGCCGGAGGCCAGGTGTTTGCCCGCAGACTGTGCAGCCTTGCCAGTGTAAAGCAGTACAAAAGGCACTGCTGATACTACCGCTGCTGCTGTCAGTGGCACACCAGCCAGCTGCTGTGTGCGCGCGCACGCCCCTGGCCAAGCACCTGCGGCATCAAATTCCGGCCTGCGCACCTGTGCGTGCCCCTCAACTCGACCAGTTGAGACATGAGCTCAGCCGCCGGTGCACCCCCTTGCATTTCCAGTGGGTCCAGGCGCACAGGCGACGACAGGCTGAAGCCGCCGCCGCTGAAGCCGCCGTCATCGCCTCCCCAGGACAGCTCGTGCTCATCTGCAGATGATGCCTGCATGGCAGCCGCAGCAGAGGCTGCTATTTGGAGCTGCAGGGGCAGCAGCAGCAGCTGCTGCTGCTGGTGCCGGGGTTAGGGAGGCATACTGACCCTGGCCCAATTGCAGTGCACTGGTGTGCAGCAGGTTGCTGCTGTTGCTGGGTGGTGGTGTGCGCTCTGTCCGTTGTTCCTTTTCGAGCGAAAATGGGGGGTTCAACAAACACCAGCCGGCACCGACTGCAGGCCCACCCTCGCCAACCCTCGCCAACAGAGAGCGACTTGCTTGCTGTGCCAGCAGAGGGCACTGAGCTCGCCAGAGTCAGCTGCAGGCAGCAGCAGTGTCAGCAGCTGCACAAGAGCGTCGTCAAAATTGAACAAGTGCACGAAACTGGTCAGGCTGCTCAGCGCAGTGCAACCTCTTGAACGTCGCGATGTCGGGGGAGCATTTGCGTTGCAGTGCTGGGGGGACCGGGAGCAAGGGCTGCTGCTGCATGGGCAGGGCGCTCCCCTCTGCGGGAGCATGGCGGCAGTGGGCAACAGCAGGGCAGGCGCCGTGCCAGCCTGTCCGCAAGATATCGAGGCCCGAAGTGAGAAGCAACTCTAGTTCGCGTTCGGCCGCTCTGTGAAGGTGTCAGTTGTCAGCTGCTGTTGAGGGTGCACACCACACCCAGCTGTACTCCGTGCTGCTGCTCCGCTGGCGTGTCTCTGCTCGCTCCTGGGCAGGCACACGCACTACGCTGTGTGGCCGGATAGAGCCCACCTTGGCAGCAGTAGGCAGCGAAACCCTGAAGTTGCTCTTCAAGCCCTGCGCCGGCGGCCAAACAGCGCCCTTCCATGAGCCTGCTGTTGCTGCGCTGCTGACCATGCTGAGTGCTGGTGCTGTCACTCGCACTCCAGGCTTGAGGCTGGCAACGGATGAGTCGGTGGGCTTTTCGTCAGCGGACGAAGAGAGCCTGTGCCACAGCGCAGGCACCTCCCCCCGCACAGCAGCGGATGCCGCTGCAGCTGCAGCAGCTGGGCTGCCTTACCGACCTCACCACCACAAGTCCCATTCCAACCAGCACCTGTCACCCAGGCATCAGTCCAGGCTGAGGGAGGAGGTGCCGCTGGTGGCCAGCAGGTCACAGTCTGACTCCCCGCCGCTGTCGCAGCGCAAGGGGGCGATGAGGACCACCAAGCTCCCCCTTTTCATCGAGATTAAGGCAAGCTGTGCTCACGCTTCTTGGAACAGCTGCTGCGCACATGGCTTGTCAATGCTGCACACCCAGCAAGTTCTGCAACCCACCCCTGACGGCTGCTGAAAGGCTGTCACGTGTTGTGGGCACGCATCCTTCAGTGCGCAAGCGTGCATGTGCAGGAGAGCACTGTTTTGACAGTGCACGAGTGCTGGTGCGACAGGCGCGTTGTTTTCTTGGCCCCCATGGGCAGCACACCAAACCACACGCCCTTGCCTTTTTCAGGCACACACACCTTCCTAGTCACTTGCGCACAGCCGCCATGCAGCCGCAGCTCCCTGCTCAAAACCAGCACACGCTTGCACCACCGCCGCCGCCCCTCGCAAGGCCAGCTCAGCAAGCACAGCAAGCGACCGCCTCACGGCCCCACCCACTCACTTGCAGTCTGCGCCGCGCACGCCTTCTACCAACTCTTCCCCCCCCCCCCCCCCCCCCCCAAACCACAGAATAAGGCCAGTGAGCCAGCGGCCAATGCGCAAGGCTCCGGTGGGCCGCAGTCCAAGGAGGACAGGCGGCGAGGCGGCGTGTGCTGCCTGTGCGTGCGGGCGCTGCGTGCACTCACGGCGTGCGCCCGCTGCCTGCTGTCGTGCACGCGCGGCGCGGCGGCGCCGATGGAGCGGCGGGGGGGCACGGGCACTGCCACGCCGCCCCACGTCGACATGGTGTGAGTTGGGCGCCGGCGGGCGAGCGCTCGCGGCGTGAGGGAGTGGCACACCTGGTGAGCCTGCTGCTGAGCAGCGGTGGCACGGCCCCTGGTGTGCAGGCGCCGGGCTGTTATGCGCGCCGCATGCACCGGCGCGGAGGTGTGCTCGGCGAGACGCGGCATTGAAGGAGCAGGTGCCGCCACCACGATGGTGGCGCCAATGCTGGACCGGCGGTGTGCTGAGCACACAGCATCAAAAGCGGGGAGTGTGAAGCGTCCACTACTTGTGCACAGGCGCCGGCCCCTGCTGCAGCGTGGCGTTGATGCTGGCGGCGGCGCATGAGTGGCGGCGGCACTGCTGGCAGCTGGCCGCGGCCACAGCTGTTATGCTGCCGCTGCATGCGCGGCGGCATGGCATTTGCTGGAGCGAATGGCATCATCACCTTTGGACGGCTGTGCGGCAGCAGACCCTGCCGCCGTGGTCCCAGCGCTGCCTGTCCTCAGGAGCTGCAAAGCATACGCTCAGCAGGAGCGCTGCGTGGGGAGGGAAGCATTGGCAGCGGCGGCGGAAGGAGCAGTGGCGGCGCCACAAGCGGCGGCGGAGGCAAGAGCGGTGGCAGCGGTGGCAGCAGCAGAGGCAGCAGCGAGAGCGCGGCACTGGCCGTTCAGCAGCAGCAGCTGAGCAGCACTGCCAAAGCTGTCTCACAGCAGGTATGGCATGTACGTCTGTTGCGCCATGAGTGTGCTGTGGCGACTTGCCGCCAAGCGTGCAGCTGTGAAGCGGTGCAGGAGCAGGAGCACCACATGCGTGCCTGTGGGGTAGCTTTGCGTTGATTTGCTGGGAGCAGGGTCCCCTTTAAACTGCTCCTGGCAGCTGCGGCTGCCACGTGCCGCACATTTGGCGCAGCCAGCAAGTATGATGCACGGTACAGAGGCCTCGTGCACCAGGGAGCGGCACACTGCCCACCCAGTAGGGCTCACCACGTGACACCAAACCACAGCGCCGGTGGTGCTGTTGGCAGCTGGCGAGCACTGGTGCACGTGCTGGGCCCAGCAGTGGTGCTGCGCACTAGCGCACACCTCCCGGCACCTGTCTGACCATGTATTTGTGGGCACACAGATGGGGTGTGGGAGTGGTTTCGGCAGCAACCGCCGTGCGCCTGTGCATGCGCGCCGCACCTGAATTCTAACGTTGCCAGCAGGGCACACAGTGTGCTAGCGCAAGATAGCCTTGGCCTGTGGGAGCTCCCAGCCCGGGCACAGGCACAGCTTCCATGGTCAAAAGCACAGTTTGTGCACACATTTATGAGCGCGTCAAGCCTGGCTTGCATTTATGTAGTGCCAGAATGAATGTTACCGCCAGCCAAGTTTCGTGCTGGCTTCTGCGACAGGTGAGAGGTTTTGGTGGTGCCGCTGTCACTACCGGGCAGCTGCCTTTTGTTGGAGTGTGCACACTCTGCCCGCGCAGCATGCCTCTGACACTTGTTGTACGTGCAGGCAGCACCTGTTGCGCCATGTCTTGATGGCGTGTATGCATGCTGTACATGGTACATGTCATTAGCCGAGCATGACCACATGCGCATTACTGCTCAATATGACAGTTCCATGCCACCAAGCAGGCGTAATGCAGAGGCGCGTGCGTAGCTCCCCACTGTCGGATTACACATGCCCAGCAATGTGCGATGCACACGCTGTGGTGGTGCCCTCGTGCGCACACGTAACTGCGCACACCACCAGCGCTTGCACTCTACACACGCGCCCTCCATGCGGTACTACCAAAGTGACATCCTACTAGTAAAAGTATCTTCCACTCAGCGCAGTCGATGATGCGGCACACAGCAGTGTGCTGAAGGATATGCAAGAGCAAGGCAATCGCCTTGCCTCTGACACTTCGTGGGGGAGCCAAGCCGCAGCATGGCCCCCTGTTTGGTGCACGCGAGCTGCTGCGCACAATGCCAAGGCGCCACGCAGTACCGCTGTGGCATACATCACATGCGTGTACATACATTGTACTTCAGTAGACTGCAGTAGGGTGCTTCCATGGCTTGGCGCAGCCAGTCACGCAGCACAAGGCAGCCGGGCTGAAGAGGAACGCACTGCTCACAACAGCTGCCTCGCCTTCCGCACATTCAGAAGAGGCCATGGAACACTAACACAAACCAATTCACGGCCCGATGCGCTGTGGGCTGCCACTGCGGCCGTAAACTTGTCATTAATTCCATGTATGTGAGTATAAACGTTGTGCATGTGACAGCACGGACGGCGGTGTTCTCAGTGGCAAAAATTTGGGTGCGCACGCGCAGCGGGGGCGCGTGGCCAAAAGCCGCCGCGCCCGGCTCGCAGCCATATCTACCGTGTGTGGGGCAATCACGCGTCCTTCGCTGCTTCTGCCACCCCCCACACACATGCCACAACGCCCTGGGTCCCCCTACACAGTACCCGTACACAGTGTCCCTACACAGCCCCCCCCCCCCCCCCCCCCCCCTATGCAACCTGCGCCACGCACGCTTGGTGCCTGCGGGCCGCCGCGTGGTGTGCGTGCCACCACCCAGCCCAAGCGCGGCCCGCTACGGTAACAGCACGCAATAAGTTTCCCTACGCCAGCAGCACACAGCACACACCAGACATCACCCGGCCGCAGGGGCCACCGCCGCCGCCGCCGCCGCTGGCTGCTCCGACGTTATTTCGCTCAGGGGCGCTGCTGGAACCGGCGGCGCACGCCCCCCGCCACTCCTCCTTTCGCCGCCGCCGCCGCCGCCGCTGGTGGTGCGCGCCGCCGGCCGCCCATAGGCCTTGACGTAAAAGT
Source organism: Ophiocytium majus (assembly GCA_032358315.1). Classification (NCBI taxonomy): domain Eukaryota; class Xanthophyceae; order Mischococcales; family Ophiocytiaceae; genus Ophiocytium; species Ophiocytium majus. The sequence continues at coordinate 10,638 of JAULBY010019832.1, read as the reverse complement.
GCGAGAACAGGGCGAGCATGATGGCGTGGTAGCCGAGCTGGAGCAGGTAGTTTACGCGGTTGACGCGCTCCACGCCCGCGAAGAGGAGCGCGTGCGCGATGCACGATAGGAACTGCGCGATCTGCGCGCTCGTGAGGTGGCGCTTGAGCGGGTTGCGCACGCCGTAAGACGCCGCCAGGTAGTGCGTGTACATGAGGCAGTGGATGACCGAGTTTATGAAGGCGCCGTACGAGGTCGTGCCGAAGGCGTAGCTGTGCTGCAGCAAGTACGCCCACGGAAGGGGGATCGTGGCCTGCGGGGCACACGCGCAGCGCAGTGGCGGTGGGGGTGCGTGTGCTCAGCGGTCGGTGCGCGCTGCTAGTGCGTGCCAGGTTTGCATGGGCTGGTGTGTGTAAAGCTTAGTGATGAGGCGGTCATCATGATGTTGTTCTAAATGTTTTACAATGACACTGTAAAGGTGTGCAAAATACGGCATATGTATAGAGAGCTAATATAATGCAGTGATGCGTTCGTAATTACAAACATGACCTGTGCCGCATTCAGTTATGTCACACATCGTACAGTGAACAATACAACAGCGGTGACCCATCACGTGTAGAACCAGCCTGGTGTAGCAGACGCGCGCGTTGGCTAAGCGGCGCGCACCCGCACAAGCATCCTGCCAAGGTTTTGATTGAATTCTGCCTACGGTACTGCTGAGCGGCAGCCGGCAGCGCAGCACAGCAGTAGGCCCGCGCACGGCCAGCACCAGCAGCGTTGTCTATGCGCGCAAGCAACCGCTACTGCGTGTGAGCCTGTCTCATGACAACCATCAAAACGCTCTGCCCAACAAGTACCACAGCGCCCTCGCTCCGGTCAAAGAAACGATATGCGAGGGGCGCGCGCGCGCAGAAGGCAGAACCCTGTCGTCTGCTGCTGGGCAGCGGTCGGGCTTACCACAGCCCGTGACTCGCGGGCCGGCTCCGCCGCACCGCACGAGGCAGAATATACGGCTGCTGCTGCTGCTGCTGCTGCTGCCGGTGCTGCTACTGGGTGGTGAGCTAGGGTGCGGGTAAGGCGGCAGCACACTCACATGGTGGAAGACGTGGAGGAAGCTCAGCTGGGACTCCTTTCTCCTGACCACAATGAGTGCCGTGTCCAGCCAGTCCAGGTACTTGGAGTAGTAGTGTACCCTCATAAAGTACTCCGTGCGGGGGTCGTAGGGGAGGTTGAACCCAAAGGGGTTGAGGGGAGAGAAGTTGCGTGCCAGCCCCCACACCATGTAGATGTTGAGGACGACCTGCACCCCGTTGTACACGCGCTGAAAGGCCAGCGGCGCCCACGGCTTGGTGTCTCGCATCAGCCATCTCCCCAGAAGCGTCAGCACCACGTACGAAGCCCCCAGCGCTGATGCCACCTCCACAGTAGGCTCCGTCAGAGCACGCCATGCTGCCGCCAGGGAACCGCACGCGGGGTGCTGTGTCTGCCAGCAAAGGCATGCCAGGCACACTGCTGCCAGCGACGCGGCTGTTCCTGCGCAGATTAGTGCGCCCGCAGCCGCAGCTGCCTCGGCCCCTGCCATGGGCAAGCAGTGCAGGCGGCCCCTCCGCCACGCAGGGCTGCACCGCGGCTAGAGTGGGTGCCGTGCTGCTGCCTGCTGCTGCTGCTGGCCTTTGCGGTCGCCTTGCCGACGCTGCTGTGTGAACAGTGAGTGATCGACCTTCGTGACTTTGATTGGCTGGCGCACGCGGGTGACACGCCGCAGTCGCAAAAATCGATGAATGCCGAGAGAGAGATGAAAGTGGGTGGGGTTTTCCGCCCTCGCCAAGGGCTGCCCTTCGCATGGCCAGAGTCGCCACCGAATTCTCGACTGGGGGGCTGCCAGCCTGCCACGTGTATACATAGATGCTCTGGCAGCAGCCCCGTAACCGCCCCGAAACAGCCACCCAAGCGCATCAGTGTCTCAAATAGAATCATCATGCCCCAGCCCCACGGTGCCTTCATATTCACCCCCCTCGCGCAGCAGCATCATCAATGGCCTGCCATGTCTCTGGGCCGCCATCCATTTTTCGCGGGTCGACGGCGCAGTTTCGCACTTTTTTTTTCTCCACCCTGAGGTATCGTGTGTATCAGAGAGTGGCGAGAATGACCATCGCACCCAGAAGCAACAACAGCAGCAAATGTCGCCAGGCATGGAGCACTGGCAGCACTGGCAGGGGTGAGCGCGGACTGGGCAGGCGGAATCGCAACAGTGGTGGCAATGGAAACATTGCAAGCAGCAGCAATGATGGCGGCAGCTACAGCCTGGTCAGGATCATTCAGATGGACGAGGCAGGTCCAGATGCAGGGGCGACATACAAGTTGACATCAACTCTGCGCACCTGGCAGCCATGCTGGCAACGCACGAAGTACCTGTGTTCTTATCCCGTGGCTAGGGTCCCTCTCTGGGGACCTCATAGCAGCAGTCGATCTATTGGCCAACTGATTTGGGGTCATGTGTAGCTGTGGAACAGGCAGAATTGTTACTCTTTGGTGTAGGAACAGGGGAGGTCAAGGATCTGTCACTGCTGCTCTGTGTGCTTGCAACCAGCAAGGGCAAGGCAACAGGGGGAGATTGCAACACGCGATGTGCAGGCGTACAACATCGAGCCAGAAAACTTGCAGTGCTGAATGAGGCTTTTCGCCCTCGCCAAGGGCCTGTCCCTCGCATGGCCGGAGTCGCCACCGAATCCTCGACTGAATGTGGGGGGCTGCCAAGTGGACAACCGTGAAACCGCCGAAACGGCCACTCAAGTGAAGCAGCTCAATCCATGGTGGGCGCTGATCTCCTTCTCCAGCACCACATCTAGTGGTTTCAGACGGCAGGCTGCTTGAAACACCGCTTTCTGGTTGCACCTGTTTGGAAGCATAAGGCTTATGTCTGCGCATGTTGCAACGTCCCCTCAACAAACACTTTTTGTTGCTGATGGTTCGAAAACGGCCACCGCTGCGGCACTTCACTCTCCACTGAGGAAGTCTCAAGACTGTGCCAAGCGATAGCCAGATGACCATCGCATCAGGGATGTTGCCTGGCTGTGCTGAGATCTGTTCCCTTAAGTACCGCAAATCAATGCGCTCCCTGCTGGTTCCCCAGGCAACGGCCTCACGAGGTTGTGCAAGCAGCATGACACATGCAACACAGAAGACAGGACCCGGGACAAATACCTGCAGGCTCAAATCTCATGATCTTTCAAAGATTGCTCTATCGCATGCCACCTAGTCTAGACGATAAGAAGCCAAAACGTGTTGTCACAGTGGATGAAGCTTTGGGTGCCCACCAATCATATGCTCAAAGCCAAGGCCGCTGTAAAACTCGCAAACACTGACAGGCAGCGGCCTGAGAGTGTCCGCCATCATAAGCGGCTCCCATCGCGCAGGCGCTGCACCCCGTCAAATGTCAGCATCAGTGTCAATCACAAAACGCAAGATCGATTGCATCTATGCATAGCAGCTTGTCAGGGGGTCCGCCACAGACTGAGTCACGTTTGCCTACTAGCTTTGTCCGCCTTGCCAGCCTTGTAGATCCCATCGACAAACTGCACCAGCTCCTTGTACACACCTCTGGAAGCAGGTTCCCACTTGGGCGGTGTGCCGCACAAGCTCCACACACAGATATCTATCCTGTTGCCGAGTGGCCCGCGCTGGCGCGCTGGGCGCACCTCCATCGGGACGTGGTACTTGGCGCTGTACACAGCCACAAAAGCCTTCACCCGTTCCAACACCTCCTCATTCTCCACGTAAAAATTGAGCGTGCCTGCACAGTCACACAGAGAACATGAGCAGCCAATGAGTGCAGCTAATGAGGATGTGGGGCCCGGGAGCGTACAGCAGGAGGTCAGACACACCGACAGGATAAATCGGCATAGCGCCTTGTGCACTGCATCAACACTGCCAGCCACGGCTGAAATAACAAACTGGATCAACATGCATACAATACAATAAGAATAACCAATGCGCCAACTTCAACACGAGCACACAAACTACCAACAGCTTGACCTCGCGCTGAACACAGCTCGCACTGGTTCAAAAGGGTCCAGGGCAACAAATACCAGGATGGTGTCAATGGCCACAAAGGCATAATGGTTGCTGCGCAACGCTCACATGACGCATACATACGTGTAAAAACAATAGAGAATAAGAGAGTACGACACAGGTGTTCTGCGCAAAATGTAACAATGGTTTCAATGGCCAGAAACGGCAGTCAATTGATGCCGGGTGTTGCCCGGAGATTGTCATATACTTCAAAGTTCAAAGTAGTAGTAGGTACTACTTTGTAACTTCATTGAATCTGCGCCAGTCATGACTTTGAATCCTGCAATGTGTGTCGCACAAGTCACATGGAGCCCAATTGCGCCAACTTCAACTCGGAGCACCAAGAGTACCAACATCTTGAGCGCGCGCCGAACACTGCTCGCACTGATTCAATTGAGTTATTGGCACAAAATGAAACAGTGGTTTGAAACGGCCACAAGTGGCGTCGAGGGATGCTGGGTGTTCCCCAGATTATGCATTGTCGCGTTGACACCTGGTGCTGTTTGCTGCAACCACTGGTTCACAGTTAAGAAGTGCACCGCAAGCCTATGCTTACCTCCCTTGCCGGCGTTTTCGCGGGCGGTGGCCTTCACTTTCGCCATCCCCCCCATGTCCGCCACCTTCTTGTCCAGCTCCTCCTGCGTCAGCGGCCTCTTGTTCTTGCCCTTGCCAGTGGTGACCGACAAGCCCGCACTCAGCAGCAGAGTTGGTGCGGCGCCGGGGGCTACGAGCGCGGCGGCAGCAGCGAACGTGTCCTGTGCCTTGGCGCCTGCGCACATATAAAAGACCAGGAGCAGCAGTCGCCCGCATCACAACGTTGCCAAGTCAGCATGCGCTAGCAGTGCCTCCTTTAGAGCATGGCTTGAATCGGGCTACACACTGGAGCCGTTGTGCGCAGCGAGCTCGCAGCAAGGACTGTCATTTGCTGACACTGCATACTACGTGCAACAACCGAAAAAAAGTGCGCCAACTTCAACCTCTGCACCAAAAGCACCAATAGCTTGAGCTCGCGCGCCGAACACTGCTCGCACTGATTCAATTGAGTTATTGGCACAAAAGGAAACTATGGTTTGAATGGCCACACGTGGCGTCGATGGATGCTGCTTGGTGCCCAGAGATTGTCATGTACCTCGAAGTAGTACTGGGTGACTTCATTGATTCTGCGCAAGGCATGACCTTGTATACCGCAATGCGTGTCACACAAGTCAAAATGCGTGAACTTCAACTGAAGCACCAAAAGTACCTACAGCTTGAGCGCGCGCCGAACACTGCTCGCACTGATTCAATTGCGTGTTTGGCACACAATGGAACAATAGTTTCAAATGGCCATAAGTTGCGTCAATCGATTCTGGGTGTTGTTCAGATTATATTGGGTCATTGCCTTCCACAGCACATATTGATGTGTATAACTTTCAACGTGCATCGCACCTCACGTGCCACCAATGATGCTATCTGACAGAACAGCTTAACAGGCAGAACATTTGTGGAGCTCACCATTTATCATGCTTTGAAAGCGGGCTGCCAGTGCGTTGCAACAAACTCATCCCCCCTCTTTTCCGGCGCGGCCGCCACCGCTACGCTGCCGCACACACGCACGACGACAGCAACGGAGCAGTCCGTCGGTGTTGCCTGCCAATGTGACTCTCACCGTTGGCCCTCCCATTGGCGCTCCACCCCACGCCCTTGGCTGTGCCGAGGCCGTCCTTGGCCCGCTTGTATGCTTTCTCCGTCGCCTCCAGCTTGGTCTGCAGGCCACAGAGCTCCTCGGCATCCGCCGCTCCGGTGCCGCCCTCCTGCAGCGCAAGCCGGGCCTTGTCCACGTCCTGGCGCAAGGTTCCTGCTTGGCCTGTGGGGGCAGCGGCGGCAATCGCGGCAGCAGAGGAAGTAGACCCGCGCGGCACATGTCCAGTTACGATCGATGTAAATCAGAGAAGCATCTGTTGCAGTCTACATTAGGACAAGTATCATGTGATACATGATGAGCATGTATTCTGAAGTAAATGGACTAGATTGAATTTTGCACGCTGTGATTGGGACCGCAATCAAGCTCATGAGTGCCTGCACGCATGCGTGCAACATCAAAACACACGGTACTACAAATAGAAGGCTCACTGCCAGCCCACAAGCTGCACTTGTTCGTTCGTTGCTGCCAGGGGCTTGGTGGCCCTAGATGGTCACAAATCAATCCCATTGATGTGGACGCTGACAGACGGTGGCGCGGCGACACCTGCCATGATGTTATCAAACCAGGCCATTGCTGACGGTGTGTCAAAAGCTACGTGCAATCGCATAGCCAAGTGCGCCAACTTCAACTGGAGCACCAAAAGTGCCAACGGCTTGAGCTCGCGCGCCGAACACTGCTCGCATTGATTTGCAAGAGTTTGTGGCACAAAATGAAACAATGGTCGCAATGGCCATGGATGGCGTAGCCACTTGCTGAGCAACGTTCACATGACACATACATATGGATAACACTATAGATATTTATAGAGTATGACACAACTGGTGGCGTAAATGTTGAAGTTTGCTCTGGGATAAATTATATCGGGGGGTTATCTGCATGTGCCAATTGAAAAAGTTGCTACATTCAGCGTGCCCTTCGATACCGCAGGTCATGTCACTCATGCCAGCGAGCATTGCTCACCACGCCTGCTGCCCAGGTGAGTCTTGAAGTCGGCAGCGCTCAGCCCGGGCTCGGCGGTCACAGCGTGCAGCACGGCATTGTAAGCCGCGGCGCCGGCGCGCTTGTTGGGTGCCATGTGCAGAAAGTAGGCCCCATCCTTGTCAGGCGCTTCGCTGAGCGTGAGCCCGTTGAGGGCCTTGTTGTCGGCGGCGACGCGGAGGACGATGGCGCTCACGCGTTGCAGGTGCTGGCTGGGCACCACGACGCCCTCCACCCAGTTGCCTTCCTTGCCTGTGCCACGGCAGAGCAGCGGTAGCAGCGCCACTCGCACTGTCATGGACAATGCCACGCTTATGATGCCCAAATGCGCCAACTTCAACCTCTGCACCAAGAGTACCAATAGCTCCAGCACGCGCCAAACACTGCTCGCATTGATGTGCAAGAGTTTGTGGCACAAAAGGAAACAATGGTTCAAAATGGCCACAAGTGGCGTCAGCTAATGCTGGTTGTTGTCTGAGATTGTCAGGTAGTACTTCAGAGGTGCTACTTTGTAACTTCATCGATGCTGCGCAAGTTATGACTTTGTATACTGCAATGTGTGTCGCACAGGTCACACGGAGCCCCAATGGCGCCAACTTCAACTGAAGCACCACAAGTGCCCCAAGAGCTTTGCGCTCGCGTAATGAACAGAGCTCGCACCGATGCAATTGAGTCTTTGGCACAAGATGAAACAATGGTTTCAAATGGCCACAAGTGGCGTCGTTAGATGCAGCTTGGTGCCCAGAGATTGTCATGTACCTCGAAGTAGTACTGGGTGACTTCATTGATTCTGCTTAAATCATGGTTTGTATACTGCAATGTGTGTGACACACACACGCAAGCTGAGTCACACACTGGGCCCCATTGCGCCAACGTTCGACCCATGCACCAACTGCACCAAAAACCTTGAGCGCGCGCCGAACACTGCTCGCATTGATGTGCAAGAGTTTGTGGCACAAAGATGAAACAATGGTTTCAGATGCCACAAGTTGCGTCGATAGATGCTGGGTGTTGCCCATAAAATGTTGGGTTGTTGCCCTCAACAGCACTTATCAAATGTGTGTTCGCCTTTCAAAGTGCATCGCACGGAATTCTCACATGCTATCACCACCACCAACAGCTTCACAGTAAAGTCACAACTTCAACTTTGTGTAGCTCAGTTGCAAGGGTTTAAGCGTTGTGGATGAAGGCTCGCTGTGGCGCATGTGTAGATGTGCTAGATCGATAGTATATCGCAACTTCAACTTGTGCTCCAAACAGATTGAACTCGCGCTGAACGCAGCGCGTCTCGATGAAAACGAGTCTAGGAGGACGACTGCGAAAACGAGTACACCACAACCGGTGGCGTGCTTGTTGAAATTTGTGGTAGGAATGCGCCATGTCTCACCCCACTCCCGGCGCAGTTCGTTGACCCGCTCCTGTGCCTCCTGCGACATGCCGATGGGGATCTCGTCGCCCCCAAGCAGAGCCCGCGTCATGCAATCATAGTTGCGCCCCTCGCACTCCTTCTCGGCCCTGATTGCGCTGGCCAGGCCTGCCGGTCGCAAAGCACAGAACACGTAGATGGGGGGGTCACGGTCGTAGAAGGCAATGAACCAGTGACGGCATTGCATGTGCGCGCTCAGTGAATGAGCATGAAGTGCACAAAACTCATACATACAGGGTGATGACACGAGTTTCCATCTGTCAAAACCAGAGGCCTGGAGGTAGGCGGACAGTACGCACGCGATGCTCAACTGAGCATCAACAACAACGCGGTCAGGGGTCAGGGCGCAACACAAGCATGCAAAGGCGAGCGAGACACCAGTGCAGCTACAAGACACAACAACGATGGCGGCTCAGCAAAGCAGCAACTGCAAGCAACAACATCCACAGCGTCTCACCAAAGTTGGGGCTGACACCGCCCAGATGTTTGGCGATGGAGTAGGCCATGTCGCCAAAGTCCAGCCCGAGCTTCTTCATGGCGTCGATCATGGAGCCGCTGCCCCGGATGTTGAACTGCCATGCGAGTCGAAGCGCCGGCAGGCGCGAACATGACATGATGTGACACGGTGCAAGCAGGGATGGAAAGGCCGTCAGTGCCTGTGACATGGCAACTATGGAGCTGTGCAACTGGATGCTGAGGACTGTGCACATGAGAGACGGCTGCGGGCACTGCTGCTGCCTGAAAGACGCGAGCACGGCCAACTGAGCGCTCATGTCGGTCTCGAACAACCGGGTCACGGCACGATGCTGTGTGAAGACATGAGCCAGCAGCTCAAGGAAAGTCACTGTGACAGAGGTCGCAGGCGCCGCACAAAGAGACTCTGTGTGACGTTTTCAAAGATGGACGCACCTCCGTGATCATGCACTCCATCAGCTCCGCGAGGCAATCGGAGTCCTCGTCGGCGGTGATGGGCCACTGGTTGCCGGGCTCGTAGGACGTGCCACGCCTGACGTACTGGACCCGTATCTCGTCGCCCTTCTTCATGGTCCTGCCCAGCAGCGCGCTCGAGTAGTCAGATGCCACGTACTGGCTGCACCGCTGCAGGGCGGGACAGGGCAGATGATGACAGCGAGCACCGCTTTGTTATGGCAGCCAGCGAGGCACCTTTCAAACAAAAAGCGAAACTTCAACATTGCACAATTACCCAAAACAAAATGGGGCAAGGCTGCCGGCATCAGACTCTGCAGAATTTCTCAAGGTCAGTGATGTTGGTGAGCAGCAGGGCGTCACGTTTAAGGTGCACACGCTACGGCCAGCAAGAGCCATGGCAGGCACTTGTGACACGACGGCCAGCATGAGCTTCAAGGCACGCAAAAAAATCACGGTGCGTGCGTTCAGGGCACTATTAGTGGGCTTGCGCGACTGCGAATGCAGGTGGTGTGGGATGAAATTTCGCCTGAGCCTTAAAAGAACGACAAAAACTGTGGCGCTCATCAGCATCACTGGAACTCAAGATGTGAGTCATGTGTACATGACGCCACATGTGACATGAGTGACGCCATAAACTTGCCTGCTGACTGCGTGCCAGACCAGTTCGTTGGCCATCAACACCTTCGTGTTGTGCAGGATGTGCTCCGGTGTGATCATGCCGCTCTCGACCATCTCGGTGAGGTAGTCCGACGTGAGCAGGACGGTGCCGGGGCACGGCATGCAGCGCCGCAGGTGGTATATCCTATAGGCCACATGCCTCTTCTCGTCCTCGATCTCCAGCGTGGCGAGGATCTGCGCAACAGCGAGCGGCCAGCAGCTGGTGTCAGAGTTGTTCTGTCTACATCATCACTTGCTGTGATGATGACTGGGCGTACATGCCACCACGCAATACATCTGAGGTCGGGCGCGCATGAAGGCTCGTGAAGCGCCGTTGACACATGTGAAGTTGCGGGCAAAGGCCGATCCTTGCGGCAACGGTGACTTCAGCGTGATGACACGTGTTCCGATGCAGTTGCCCCCACACACCTGCAGCGGTGACTCATTTAGTTGAACTGTGACTGAAGGTCGGCAAAACAAAAAAAAACTGTCCACCATGGCACTTTGTAGTACTACTAGTTTGTAGCGGTAAACTTTGTGCACTTGCCCGCGCTCAGAGCGCGGTGTGACCAGCGCTGACTCGAATAGCTGACACAGGTACCACCACGCCATGGTTACAGGATGGGACAGCCGTTGCGGTGGTGTTCATGCTGCTGCAACCACCTTGGCAAGGCGAACATTCAATGCATCCCTACACACCAACTCGTGGTGGCACGCATTTCCCTGCAAAATGTGCGGTACTGTCGCTACATTGCACCGCCTTGCATGATATGCCTGTGGATGCTATGCATATGAAGGCAACAGTTTCAGGCACTGCTGCGGGCCATTGATGGCAAGAAAGCTTGCCTGTGACTCGCGCCAGTCCTCCACGCTGCTGGGCGGGACGCGGACGAACGCGACGCACGGCACGCGC
>JAULBY010019821.1:0-19180 GCA_032358315.1 Ophiocytium majus | reverse complement strand
ACAGGCTTCGGCCTGGCTTTCTGCCCCAGCCACGGGAGTACCTGGGCTCAGTCACCTTTTTGGTTTCTTTCACACATTGGGCATGTGCGCACCGGTATAAACTACGGGTAATTACTCAGGCGGGTAGGACGCGCTCAGCAGGGGGACAGGCTTGTACGCATCGACGGTGGGCGCAGCGCCAGGAGCCGCCGCCCGCCAGGAGCCGCCGCCGGGAGAGTGGAGGGCTGAAGTTTTTATATTGGCCTGAGAGACACGAGGGCGTGTGCGCGCACCGCTGGAGTTTGACCTCAACTTCAATTTACAAACTTCAACATATCTCCGTTCCTCTGTGCGCGCTGCCGCCCAGGCCTGTTCAACTACCAACGGGCAGGCAACCGCCGCGCCCGCAAGCCCCGCGGAGGCTCCCTATTGGATGAACTCGAAGCCGGCGATGAATCACACATGAACACTCCCGGCGGGGACTCGCTATTGGCCGAAGTCAGCCAATCACTGGCGCCGTCACGGTCGGTTCACGACATGAGCAACTACTTTGTGGTGCTGCTGGCGCGCGAGCCGCTGCGCGATCCGGAGCCGGAGAACGATGACTACAGGTGAGTTCACCAATAAATTTTGCATGAATGCATGAACTGAATTCATGTGTATGTGAATATCACTGGCGTCGTCGAGGTCTGTGCACGACATGAGCAACTATGTTGCAGTGCTGCTGGCGCGCCAGCCGCTGCGCGTCCCGGAGCCGGAGAATGACGACTACATGTCAATTCACCATGAATTGTGTGTGAATTCATGAATTTCACCTGCGCCGTCGAGGTCTGTGGACGACATGAGCATTTATGTAGTGCCTGTGGTACTTCTGCGGTGCTGCTGGCTGCGCGACCCGGAGCCGGAGAACGATGATTACAGGTGAATTCATGAATCTGGTGTGAATTCATGAACTGTGTGTGAAGTGGGGCGGACCGTCACTGAACTGCTGTGTGAGCTGTTGCTGAACAATTGCTGAACCGGGCCCCTAAGCAGGTTGCACAGCGCACCCTGTTAGTGAACTGCTGCTTGAACTGCTGCTGAACTGTGGCTTAGCTGCAGGGAGGCCATGTCCCGCTCAGTGTTCACTAACCCCTGTGTGAACTGCTCTTGACCTGTTGCCGAACTGTTGCTGAACTGCAGGGAGGCCACAACCCCCCAGGAGATTGCTACGCGCAAGGTGGCGGTCGACTTTGGGAACCCTTTCAAGTGGGTGAAAGTCATGCACTGCGCAGTGTAAATTCATGCCTGTTTCATGAATCTACATGAATTATGGTGTGCACCACGCCAAGTGCTGCGCGCCAGCATGCCCCAGATCTGTGGACATGTATGTAGTATAGCACAAAGCTGCTCAGCACCGAAACAGTTCCTAGTCAGTTTTCATGTGGAGTTGTGGTACTGCACGAGTTTCAAGCGCTGGTGCTACAACAGTGTACCTGACGGGGGCTGTCACATATACTTCAAGTATATACTTCGAGTATATACTTGAAGTAGTACTTCTCTACCTCAACTGACATGTGTGTGGGTTTTAGTCTTATTACATACTTGAAGTACTTCCATACAGGAAACATACACTTCATGTATACCGGTATACTTTTTCACTTCGACTGAATTTGTGCGAGTTCTCAGCACTGGTGCTGCCTGATGGTGGCTGTGACATATAGAGACCTAGAGTTTATCGCTCCTAGATGCGTTCTCATGCACCTCAAGTGTACACTTCGTAGTAGTACTTTTCTACTTCAACTGAAATATGCGTGAGCTCTGAGCGCTGGCGCTGCCTGATGATGGCTGTGACATACACTCCAAGTATATGAAAACTCATCTAGGAGCGATAAACTCTATGTCTCGTCACCGGTAGGGGCTGTCATATATCCTTACTTTGAAGTACTTCAAGCAGTACTCTCTACTTCAACTGAAATATGTGTGAGTTCTCAGTGCTGGTGGTGCCTGATGGTGGCTGTGACATATATTTAAAGTATATACTTCAAGTAGTACTTCTCCACTTCAACTGTGACATATATACTTCAAGTAGTACTTCTCTACTTCAACTGAAAAATGTGTGTTGTGGCTGTGACTGAGTGTGCGCAGGCAGATGGGCGGAAAGGGCCAGAGGGGCGCAGGAGCGGCAGGGGCAGCGGGGCGAGGTGAGACCGCGCTGCTTCTGCTGAGCATGCCCTCCCTTATACTTCAAGTACTACTTGAAGTATTTGTTCAGCAGTTGCAATGCCATACTTGAAGTTTGTGGTGTTGAAGTTGGTGACAGATGTGCGGAAGGGCGACAGGGGCGCGGGAGCGGCGGGGCGAGGTGAGACTGCACTGCTTCTGCTGAGCATGCCCTTGTATTTGCTCTGCAGTTGCAATGCTATAGTTGAAGTTGGTGGAGTTGAAGTTGATGGCAGATGCGCGGAAAGGGCGACAGGGGCGCGGGAGCGGCAGGGGCGGTGGGGAGAGGTGAGAGCGCGCTGCTTCTGCTGTAAATGCCCTTTAAAATATTTGCTGAGCAGTTGCAATGCCATACTGGTACTTGGTGATGTTGAAGTTGGTGACCGATGCGCGGAAAGGGCAACAGGGGCGCGGGAGCGGCAGGGGCGGCGGCGCGAGGTGAGACCGCGCTGCTTTTGCTGAGCATGCCCTTTTATCCGCTCAGCAGTTGGAATGTTATACTACTGTAGTACTTGAAGTTGGTGGTGTTGAGGTTGGTGGCATGTGCGCGGAAAGGGCGAGGTGGGACCGCACTCTTGCTGAGCGTATGAGCATGCCTCCATGTGCTCAGCAGTTGTGCCACACCTGTGGCATTGCACAAGTAAGCCCTGTTGGTAGTTATACTCTGAGTCATCCCTAGCCCTCAAGGACACTGACTGGCGCGTGTAGCTGCGGGGGCTGTCTGGTGCCTTTCACCAGGTGGGCAAATCACCCCACAGGCTTCCGCCTGGCATTTTGCCCCAGCCACGGCAGTATCTGGGCTTAGCAGCCTTTTAGGTTTCACTTGATAATTTGAGGTTGGTGACAGGGGCGCAGAAGCAGCTGGGGCGGCGGGCCGAGGTGTGACTGCACTGCCCCTGCTCAGCACGCCCTATGTATCTGCTCAGCAGTTGTGGCACACTTGAAGTTGACATATTGAACTTGGTGGCATGGGCGCGGGAGCAGCTGGGGGCGGGCGATGTCGACCCTGCACCACTTCTGCAGTGACTGGCCCCTTCACAAATACTTCCGTCTACTACTGAAGCACCACATACTTCTAGTAAAAACCCTAGATATGATGGTCTGCGAGCAAGCAGAGATGGCCCACCGTACTTCGAACTAACTGAACACACATGAAACCCCCACACTCGCATGTTCTTTTTATGTACGTATACGGTCTGCTGAGCAGGCGGCACTGACCCCCCTCCATACCTTAAACCTGCCACGTCAAACCCACAAAAACTCTGATGTTTTTTCCTTTTGTGGGGTCTGCTGAGCAGACAGCACTGCCCACTCTACCATCCTCACATGCTACCAGTCACATGAAACCCTACACAAAACTGCGATGCACTTCTCTATGTGTGGCCTGCTGAGCAGACGGCACTGGCCGCCCACATGAAACCCTGGCGATTTTCCCCCATTTATCATGCTGCTGAGCAGGCAGCATACCGTACCTGGCATAATTATCATTATATTATAACGCCCCCCCGCGTTGTCAGCAGCGGGGTTTCCTATTGCTAGCACGGGGGGCGTTATGCAATGCACCCGCGTTATACAGAGTACCCAAATTTGTTTATATATACCCTAACAAACTCTGATGAGATATCTGGGGTCCAACAACCCACACGAAACCCTCACAAATTGTGGCGATTTTTCACTGCGTTGTGGTCTGCTGAGCAGGCTCCATACTGGCCGCCGACGGCCTCGCGGACATGGCCCTCGACGAGGCCGCGGACGAGGCCCACGTCCTCCTCTCCGACGACGAAGAAACTTCAACTTCAACCCCAACTTCAACTTCCCCTGCCACCCCCCTCTACAGCCCCGCCACCCCCGCCCACACGCCGCACATGGACGACTCCGAAGTTGAAGTTGGAGTTGAAGTTGACGCCGGCGGCGCCGCGCCCATGGCCGTCGACAGCGGACCCGAGGGGGGCAGGGCGAGTGGCGATGCTGCTGAGGGGGGCAAGCCTGCGGCGGCAGCGGATGGCGGCGGCGGCGGCGGCGGCGGCGGTGCGAAGCGCAAGCTGGTGCTCCCCCCTCTGGGGGCCCCCAGAAAGTTCATGTCAGAAAGCGCCAAGCGCCGCAAGGCATTCCAGGAGGATCGGCGCGCCGCCGCCGCCGCCGCCGCCGCTGCGGCCGCAACTTCAACTCCAACTTCAACTTCTGCCTCACCGGCGGCGGGCTTCCTGCCGGCCGCCGCCGTGGCGGACTTGAAGTTGGCGACGCCGCCACCGGGTGCTCAGCAGCAGCAGAGACCGCCTGCACCCGCCACAAAGCCCCCGGCGCCCGCCTCCCCGCTCCCCCCCGCCACAGCAGCCGCAGCGGCAGCGGGGCTGGGAGCGGACAGGGGGATGGGCGCGGCGCGGCCGCCGCCGCCGCCCCCAACTTCAACTCCTCCATCTGCAACTTCAACTCCGGCTGCTCAGCGCCCGCCGCCCCCGGGGGCGGGCGCGGCGCGCCCCAAGCCTGCCCCCCCGGGTGCTTCACCCGCCGCAGGGCCGGTGGCGGCGGCAGCGGCGGCACCGAAGGACATGGGGGCGGTGGCAGGGGCGGCAGCGGCGGCGGCGGCGGCGGTGATGTCGCCGTTTGCAGCGGCAGCGGCGGTGCAGCCGCTCAGCATGCCGCCGCTTTCCCTGGGGGCCGCGCGGTCACTGGCAGGCGCCGCAGTGCCGCCCGCTGCCCTGCCTGCTGCCTCGTCCCCTTTCGCATCTCCCTTTGCCACCTCAGGAAGCGGGGTTGGAAGCGGCCTTGGCGGCAGCGCAACGCCCCCTCACTCCCCCTTCTCGCCGTTCACGCCACCGGGTTCGCCGGCTGCGTCGCCGCGCTCCCACACGCTGCTGCCCGCTTTTGACCTTGCTGCTGCTGAGCAAAAGGCAAAGGGGGCGGTGGTGGCGGGGGGGGCGGCGGCAGCGCGGCAGCAGCCAGCGGGGGTGAGACAGGCGGTGGTGGCCGGCAGGCCCGTGGCTGCTGGTGCTCAGCAGGCGGGTGGTGCTCAGCAGCAGCAGCAGCAGGCGGCGGTCGGTGCTCAGCAGCAGCAGCAGGCGGCAGGTGCTCAGCAGCAGGCCGCCGCAGGCGGTGCTCAGCAGCAGGCAGCAGGTGCTCAGCAGCAGGCCGCCGCAGGCGGTGCTCAGCAGCAGCAGCAGGCGGCTGCTCAGCAGCAAGCCGCCGCAGGCGGTGCTCAGCAGCAGGCGGCGGCGGCGGCGGCGGCGGCCGCCCCCCTGCTGAATCCGCGAGACTACGTGCTGCCGCCGGGGTGGACGGTGCAGACCTCAAAGAAGCAGCAGCGCGACTACTACTTCAACTCCACCACGGGAGTGGCGCTGTGGGTGCCGCCGCCGGGCAGCGTGCCGCGCTCTCAGGCCCGGCAGCAGCCGCCTGGCGGCAGTGCTGGTGGTGGTGGCGGCGGCGGCGGCGGCACTGCATCCAGCTAATCGGCCGCAGCAGCTGGGCGCCGCCGCCTGCAGCCGCACCAGCTGGGCGCCGCCTGATGCTGCTGCTGCTGCTGAAGTGTGTCTACATCATTTGGCAGCAGCCGCCTGGTGGCAACGCAGCAGCCGCCTGGCAACACCGGCGGTGGCGGCGGTGGCGGCGGCGGCGGCGGCGGCGGCGGTGGCGGCACCTCATCCAGCTAGGCATCAGCAGCAGCTGGGCGCCGCCTGCCGCCACCGGCTAGGCACCCGCAGCAGCGGGGGTGCGGTGTGCTGCTGTTGCTGCCGTGTGTTTGTAGCACTTGGCAGTAGCCCAGGCGGTGGCAATGCTGGTGGCGGCGGCGGCTGTGGCGGTTCATCCAACTAGGCAGCCGCGGCGTGGCGGCACGCAGCAGGCGGCTGGTGGCAATGCTGGTGGCAGCGGCGGCGGCGGTGGCGGTTCATCCAGCTAGGCACCTGCAGCAGCTGGGGCTGCTGCTGCAGCGTGTTTCAGCCGCCAGGCAGCAGCCGCCTGGCGGCAACACCGGCGGTGGCGGCGGCAGCACTTGATCCAGCTAGGCCGCCACAGCAGCTGGGTAGGCCATGCCTCTGTTGCTGCACCGTGTTCGTGGCAGCAGGCAGTTGACGCCTGGTGGCAGTGCGGCGGTGGTGGTTCGTGCAGGTAGGCAGCCGGCGGTGAGCTGCTGCAGTGCGTTTGTGGCACCAGGCAGCAGCCGCGTGGCAGCAGTGGTGGCAGCCGCGGTGGCGCTTCATCGAGCTAGGCAGCCGCAGCAGCAGGGGCTGCCGCAGCGCTCTCCGCTTACTCATTGCATGGGACAGCGAAGTACTTGTTTGAGTTCGTTTTGGCTGCCCCATGGCTGGGCCAATTGCAGCACTTGGCGGGCAGTTGCGGACCGACCGCTGCGCTCCGGTCTGTCCCCGCTCCACACTTCTTGCTTGCGTCTTTGGGCAACAGGCAGTGCCATGTTGGGCTCAGCAGGCGTGGTACAGTATGCTGCTGAGCAGACCTCGCTGCTGCTCAGCACACTGACTGCCACGACCACAGCGGTGCAGCGGCACTTGCCCCCCACAGGCGACATATGCATGTGTACACACACCAACTTCCCGCACGCAGGCTGCATGTGCCCTGGGACATGCTTGCCAGCCGCATTTGGCATTCGGCCTGCAGTTGGGCAGCAAGGGAGGGCAATCCGAGCTCAGAATCGTTGGGACATATGAGGCACCCCTCTGGCTGGTGGCACAGCGCCGCTGCGAGAATGCTGGCGCTGCACCTGAGTCTGCTGCCATGTTGCACGTCCGAGGCGCTGCTGCGCTCAGTGCCTGCTGCCACAAGTCTGTGTGACACCTCGAAGCTGTGCGCTCTCGCGCACACCACGGCAAGGGACGCCTGCAAACTGCTTAGTTGCTTATGCCGCGCCTATGTGCGCATGCAGTACGCTAACCGCGGTTTGCGGTACTTCAAGTTTGACTTCTGAAGTATATTGCTACAGAGGTATGAAGTACTTCTGAAGTACCATACCACTACTAGTACTACTTCAAAAGTACCGGTACATTCGCATTGAACTCCATTTTCGACGCGGCAAGCCCTGTGCACACGGCCTACGCATGAGCGTAAAAGCACGACCAAAACCGGAACCGAACAGACCAAACATGCTATCCCCTGTTGCTAGATAACAAGATGGCAGTGCTCAGCACTATGCATTCTCCAACGTAAGCACAGCGTCCACGGTCTTTTCATTCACTTACTTCTAGCATTTACGAGCTCAATTATACCGGTACAGGCTTGCATGTACTTGTATTGGTAAACTCCGCTTAGGGCGCGGAAAGCCCTTAGCACACGGTGCGTGCGTGACCAGAAAAAGGATGATCAGACACGCTGTTGCTGGCAAACAGGCTGGCCATGCTCAGCACAGTGTGTATACTCTAAGGAAAGCCTGGCATGTTGCCAGAGAAGTACTCTAACGGATTACAGCCCCATGTCCCAGGCGACCTGGGGACCTGCTCCTTGCATTTACACGAGGTAGGGACTCCAGACGGTGGTATACTTCTGCAAAATCCGATGACGGGCCAGACCTGCCCACTTGGACCCACTCGTTTCCTTGTCGACCCAGCTTCGATTGTGGTGGCCGCTCCGGTGGTGATGCTCCCCCCATGGTGTTGTGGGCGGCAAAGGTGCGAGCAGGCAAGCCCCACTGTGTGCCAAGCGATAGAGACGAAAGCCTCACCTGGGGGGTAGCGGGTAGCGTACATGTCTGAGTGGCATGACTTTGATGCATTGCGGCAGTGTGACAGCCACCCACTCCATGGCTGATGTCTCAATGTCATGCCATTTGTTGCAGTGGGGCTGCAGCAGCGCTGCCTCAAGTGGAAAACCCTATTGGTTGCCAGTCAATCTGATGGATACTCCGTGCATGTGTATATGAGCAAGCATGATGCACAGCACATGATGCAGCATGGCAGTTCGTGTGTCACAGCTAGCGTATGCTTACTTGTGCTCTAGAAGCATACTAAGTGGGATGGCAGCATGTGCGGTACACGGGCATGCACGCAAGGCAGCAGCAGAGCAAGGGACATGCACACAGGAGCCGTGGCAACAATGGTGGCGGATGGTGTACTCCGAGTTGTATCACATGCATGCAGCTAAGCCACTCCGTGTCTCCCAGGTCGCAACACACGCAGGCCACTACTCGCCATGCGCACGTTCAGCGGTGCTGCTCAATTCAGTGCAGTATTGCATCAGCAGGGGTATCCCCCACCATGGCGCCCTCTGCAATTTCCTGCACCTCAGCCACACAGTGATCAGGGTTCCATGGGCAGCCATTTGCCCGCGCCCACTGCAGCACCTCGAGGTGGCCGCCCCTAGCTGCACTGGAACATGTTTCTTGGTCCCACTCACAGCCGTTCGCCCGCGCCCACTGCAGCGCATGCAGGTGGCCACTCACGGCTGCGTTGGCACACGTCCATTCATCCCAGTCGTAGCCATACGCTCGCAACTGCTGCAGCACCTCCAGGTGCCCGCCCTGTGCTGCATTAGCACACGTCCACTCATCCCAGTCGCAGCCGTTCGCTAGGGCCCACTGCAGCACCTCCAGGTGGCCACCCAGAGCTGCATCGGCACATGTCGCTACATCCCATTCACAGCCGTTCGCTCGCGCCCACTGCAGCACGTGGAGGTGACCACCCTCTGCTGCCGCGCAGCAGGTCATCGCACTCCACTCGCAGCCGTTCGCTCGCGCCCACTGCAGCACGCCCAGGTCCCCACGCCGCGCTGCTTGGGCACACGTCCACGCATCCCATTCGCACCAGTTCTCCTGCGCCCACTGCAGCACGTGCAGGTGTCTGCCTTCCGCCGCCGCGCTGCAGGTGCGTGCACTCCACTCGCACCCGTGCGCTCGCGCCCACTGCAGCACGCCCAGGTGACCACTCCGCGCTGCATGATCACATGTCCACCCATCCCACTCGCACCCGTTCTCTCGCGCCCACTGCAGCACGCCTAGGTGACCACGATGTGCTGCTGCGCTGCAGGTGCTAGCGCTCCACTCGCATCCATTCGCCCGCAGCCACTGCAGTACGTTGAGGCGGCCACGGCCTGCTGCCACGCTGCAGGTGCCAGTACCCCACCCACACCCGTTCGCTCGCAGCCACTGCAGCACGCCCAGATGGCCACCAGCTGCCGCAGCAGTGCATGTCAGCGGCCCCATGGTGCAGCCACCAGCCAGAGCGCACTGCAGGGCCTCCAGGTTGCCGCACCTGGATGCCGCATTGGTGAGGGACTGCATCCTGGGGCAGCCGCTGTCCAGTGCCCACTGCACCACCGCAGCAGAGGCACTGACGGTCCAGAACCGGGATTTCTTGGCGTGTGCGGCGCTATAGATGCGCCTCCACTCGCGGCACACCGTTGCCACTTGCAGGTAGCACCCACGACCCACAAAGAGCTGCAGGATGTCGGTCCACACGGCGCTGCCTGCACCACAACAACATCAGCAGTTGAACAGACACCACATGAGATCAACCACTGTGTGCCTTAAGTTTATATACAGGTTCAGATGGTGACACTTCCTTACGCGGTCACATCACAGGTTTGCTGCCATGCCACGCTACCAGTAGTTCGCCACATGCGAAGAATGGGTACATACTGTGTGGCATGAGCTGTGTCTGTGACATCATGCTGTATTTGCGGGCGAGGACAGTTGAGGGTAACGTTCCTTGCCATGGCATAACACACGACACACAGTGTCAGGCTGAAAAGTGCGCTTGCTTAACCTGCAATTGATGTGCACAACTCATAGCATCATTAACCATGGTGGGGTACTGGGCAATAGGGAGGACGCCTGAAGATGTTGCATGCCATTGGGTTTATGGAGTCAGGAATACTTCTGAAGTGCAGTGCAGAGGTACACAACATGTACTGCGGATTGCAGGTTGAACGCGTGTTCGCCCATAACACTGCAACAGTCAGCAGCGTGTTCACCAAGGCCGTGAACTGTGTTCCCTGACGGTACATCCCATTTAAAAAATCATAAAACAATACATGGCCCCCCAGGAACAGGCTGTGCTGGCCGTGCTGGATGCAAGGGGGGGGGGGGGGGGGGGGGGGGGGGGGGTTCAGGGGTGCTCAGCAGCAGGCAAGTGGTGAGCTTGATCATGAGGGGCAATAGTGGGTCTGTGATAGTGCGAGTGGGCCGGGCAGCAGCAGCGAATGTGCAGCAGTAGCTGGCAGGGGTTGGGTGTAGGGGGGTTGATGTAGCAGCGGTGTGGTGGGGCTCACCTTGGAGCGCACTTCAGAGAACTTTCCCAGCTTGCCCAGGTGGAAGAAGAGCTCGCCGCCGGCGCAGTAGTCCAGCACAAAAAAGAGCTGCTCAGCAGAGACAGTGAGAGACAGAGCAGGTGTCGCAGGCAGACACATACCGTGAGTGTGCCACATGGACGCAGGAAAAACAGCAGTGGTGCCTCAGCCGTAACTTGTGTGTACTGCCACCACTGGCATTCATAGTGTCACCAGTAGGAGAGGTGCACACAGTATTTGCTGGCACAGTGGGTCATGCACTGAGCTTTGTGGAGTTTAAGCGTATGTCGGCAGTGGCAGCGCAGACTACAAGTACTGCATACTACGTGTGCCTTGAAGTTGGAGTAACTTCAACTTGAAGTGCAGGTGTATTTAAAGTTGTAACTTGCCTTCTCCCGGGTCTGGAACGCCATGTTGAGGCCCACAATGAAGGGGTGGCGGATGTAGCCCAGCACGTTTCGCTCGGTCTTGGTGTGCTCCACCTGACACACAAGACACACAAACACACACACACACAAACACAGGCGCACGCACCGCAGCAGCACAGGCAGCACTTGTTGGAGCTCATGCGGGCGGGTAAACACTCCATGCAATGGTGACAAGGTCAGCCAGGTGGCAGCAGTTGCTGTGCTAGACCGTTGTGATGCAATGGCACCGTTGGTTTGCACGCCCCATAAACGCAACCCAGCAGCAGTGACACACAATGCCTGCATGTCATCCCGCCGACTGCACATGAATCATGGTATGTGTAACACTGCGGAGCCAACTGTGCGCAGCAAATGTAGCCCAAGCAAAAAACGCCCCAGTCCAGCCGCTGTGCTTTTATGTGCACGCCTCCATCCATACCCCTGCAACCCATGCCATCTGCAATATTACACGCATAATTGGTGGATCAGCTCCTGCACGCAACCACGTACTTCAGAAGTAAATCCCTGCGTAGCCGTGTTTGCTGCCACACACCTGCTGCCACTGCACTCGTGGGTACCAAACCCTGTGGTGCAAAACTGGTGCTACGGCATTCTATTGACTACAGTACAGTACCACATCATGTGCGCAAGTGCTACTGCGTTTCTGAGCACCAGAGCACGCAAGCGACCCTCACCTGGTTCCTGCGGATGATGTTGTCCTTGCGCAGGACCTTCATGGCAAAGATGCCGCCCATCTGCTTGTCGCGCACCAGAAACACCTTGCCAAAGGACCCCTTGCCTATCACCTTTATTATCTTGAAGTTATCCAGGCCCACGTTCGCGCGCGGCAAAAATGCGGGCTCGTCCTGCTCAGCAGCCATTGCCGCCGCTGCTGCTGCTGCCGGCGGCTGCTGCAACCGCCCCTCCGCCGCCAGCGCTGCGCCCAGGGCACCGCTGCTCAGCAGCAAGAGGCGCAGTGGCGTGCTCAACACAAGCAGCGCTTAAGGGCGCCGCAGCATTGCTCAGCACAGGCGCACGCAAGGGTGCGCAGGCAGCAGTCCCAGCTGAAGAGATTTCACAAGTCACGCTGACTGGGAACATCCAACTGCTTGCATGGCACGCCATGCTGTTTCGCAGGTGGCAGCGCTCAGCAGCAGCTGTAACACAGCAGCAGTGCTAGTGGCAACGCGAGAGAGCAGCGGCACCCACGTTGGGGCGGGAACGGCGACCACGGCGGCACCATCAACCGTGTCTGTCAGCGCCGTCTGTGCCAGGTCCGTGTGCAGCTGCGAGGTGGGCGTGGGGCGCTGCTGGCCGCCCTGCTGTGGGTTCCTCCCGATGAATGTGATCTCCACTGGCATGGAGCTGGCAATGTCATCCTGCTCACCACAAGCGAGCGGCGGCAGTTGCGGTGTGCATGTCATCAGCACGGCTGCAAGTTGCAGTGGGCTAACTTGTTTCAGGCAGTGGCAGTAGTGAGTGCAGTGCCACAGCAACTCAAGGTGGGGCAAGGCATCAGCTGCTGCTGCCACCAACTGTTAACAATACCTCGCGCACTGCTCACACATGCATGCATAGCAATGTATGCATGTGTACATGATGTATTTGGTACCGTACCCCCACAACATGTGCAAGTGTTGAAGTTGGCATGGGCATACTTGAAGTTCTCACCTCGCTGGGCATGTCAAACGTAGGGTCCAAGAATGCCCCGCCATTGTTGCAGATGCTGTGGGCCGTGCCCACCGACATGCCCATGGCCCCATACTCCATCTCACTGCAACAACAGCAGCCACAGCACACACCACGTGCAACAGGACCAGCAGCATGAGCCACACACACGGCAACACACATATCACACAAATTTGTGAATTTGTGAGCAAAGTGCGCTGCACAACCAGCAGCTGAAGCCAGTGAGCAGCATGGGTGATTGCAGTAGGCACCGTAAAGGCAAGGACAATGGAGCAAGGTGCAGGTGCAATGAGTGCCGGGCAGTGGCGCCCAGTGTGCCTACCATGGCACCAGGCCCCAGTACAAGCCCAAAAGAGCTGCAGCTGCTGGCAGGCAGGTGACTGGCAGCTGTCTGCAGCCCAGGTGTGTGGTGTGCTTCCATGTTATTTGCTGTCGCTGCTGCAGCACCGGTCATGCGCCAGTGCAAACTTGGCCAGCCACACCATGCATCTCAAAATCTGCACATGGTCTCTGCATGCTATAGGCCTGCTGCCTGTAGTAGGTCCATGGATCCACCAGCCAAAGGGTACAACACAGGTCAACTCCCCCGCTCCTGGGCATATTAGTAAACATCCCCTGAGTGCAGCTCACAGTCCAGTTTCAGGTAAGTTCATCGCCCAAACTGTGGACACGCGTGCCAGCCTCCCCTAGTGTCCCCAGGCCCATCGTCCTCCAACTAGCTACTCTGCAGATTGCGAGTCAGAGTCTCGCTCACCTGCCTTTCCGCATACACATTGCCATCCTGCAGGCAAGCCACAGGACGCGTCCTCACGCTCTGTGACTCAGCAAGTAAGCAACTCAGAGCCTTACTCGCCGGTACAATGTACTCTTCCCGTGTGCCAATCCCGTAGGCCCGCCCTCAACACCAAACCTTCCTCTACTCCTGAGCCTCCGCGAGTACCAGGGACAAGTCAGAGAGTCGTACTCACCTATACTCTCCCCTGTATGCTGCTCCTGGCTGCCCGCCGTCATCGTCCGAGTCATCCTCAGAAGCTATGCCCTCCCTGTGCGCGCCGCTGTCCGCATCTTTGTCAAACATGTCATCCATCTGCAGCACACCAGCAATAGTACACAGAGTTGAAGTTACTGCAGCGCAACTTCAACAACATCCTTGTCAAACATGTCATCGATCTGCAGCACACCAGCAGCAGCACACAGAGTTGAAGTTCCTGCAGCACAACTTCAACAACTTGCCATGTCCGAGCAGAAAAGCCCCTGTATGTGCACCTGGCATGGTTGGTACGCGACAGAATGAGCGGCCAAGGGAAGCTGTCATGGCTGTATGACTGCAGTCGCGCCTTGGAGCATTGCACCAGATGGTGCAACCGGTATAATGAGCCGCAGCATGGTGCTCAGCAGGCCAAGAGCGAACCCACCTCCATCTCGACTATGGAGTGGCACTGACTGGCGGACCACGTGAACTCCAGCTTAGGCGGCGGCATATTGGCATTCGCACAAAGGAAGTTCCTCATGACCTGTGAAGGACACACAGCACACAGCGGTTGTGCACGTGGTTAACACCAGCTGCCTCTACAAGGAGAGCATCTGACGCTGGTTGCCAGCTGCGTTCAAACAAAGCGATTTACTGTGAGATTCAGCATGTCTGTTTCTGCATTAATTGCACACCGGGTTTGTGACATCAAAGGAGTTCGCGTCTTCCGAAAGCTGCTGCTGCAATCATGATGCAGCGCCAAAAGGACATCGTACAACACACAAGTGTACAGGCGGATACGCGGTGCACAGCCGCACGCACCAGATCTGCAGTCGCACCATGGCCAACGAAAAAACTAGCAAGCCCACACGCGCAGCCACCACCTCCACCCCCACCCTCACCCCCACACGCAAGCCACTCACATTGCTCTCCCGCACAACGGGGTGGACCAGTATGCTGTGCAGCCACTGCTGCAGCTGCGCGGTGCTCCTCTCCATGTGCTCAGCGCCGGTCATGAGTCCCTCGTCAGTGAGCTGCGGGCAGGAGGGAAGAGCCAGGCCCACGCCGCCACCCTTCCCGCCCGCCGCGCCACCAGACAGGTGCTCAGCAAGACTTCGGAAGCTGCTGTAGCGCCTGCTCAGCACCAGCAGCAAGCCGGTTGGCAGCAGCGTGCGTGCTTAGGTGCATGGAGACGGGGCGCGTTCTGCCGCTGCGGTGTGCAGCCAGTGTGCGGTGACTGGGAATGGTGTTCAGTGACACAGCATGCCCCACACCAGGCAGCACGCGCTGGGTGGTACGATGGTTAGGATCCACCCTAAGTACACGGCAGGCAAGTGCGCACTGCTGCAGTGGCACCGATGCGAAGAAGTGTACATCACATGTTCAGGGCGTCTGAAACGCTGTGGCTGGGCCACGTGACACCTGCTGAGCTGCGTGCATGCCTGGTGCTCAGCAGCAAGTTTTGGTGGCGCCGTTGTCTCACCTGTAGCAGCTCCATGACTGCAGCGGCTGCTGCACGCTCATGACAAAGACTGGGTATGGAGCATACTCAGGGTCGCGCACAATCTGCGAATGGACACAGGCAGCACAGGCATCGCACCACCACAAAGGCGCGATGAGTACACACAGATCGCAGCATGGCAGCAGGCACCACTGTCGCGAGCACCTTGCATTACTCACACACCCTGCTGTTGCCAGCACAAATGGTGTGTATACTTGCAAGTGTCAGTGGTACATGGAATACAAGCACTGTGCGGGCGGGCACTGCCTGCGGCCCTGAGGTGGCACCAGGTGATGAGTTTGCTCGCTGGCACATGGTGAGTTGCAGTAGCTGATGCAAGTGGTGCCGTGCAACATCGCTAGTCACACCATAATAAGTGTGCATCACATGGCACGTGTGACAGTGCCGGGCACCGCAGCCCACACATCGGGCGGTGCGGCATGCGTTTGGTGCAGCAGCAGCGGCAGGCGGCTTGGCACGATTATGCATACATGTCTGGCGGCTGAGCACTTCCACACAGCCGCCCTTGCATAGGTGCCAAGTGTGGCGGCAGTGCATGCGGTGTGGCAGCGCAACTGCCGGTGGTACTGAGGATGATTGCACATGTGTGTGCCGGAAGTGGCAGCGTACTTTCAGCACTGCTGGTGACACAGGTCAGCACAGCCCGTGTTTCCAAAGCATGGAGACCAACTGCCGTACGCGGCAAGTGAATCCTGTGTGTGCGCACAACTGATTATACTAGTGCAAGCCGTCATCAGGGTCCTTGCCACCAGTGCTGTCCTGCAAGTGCTGCTGCACCGGACCAGCGATTCGTGGCGGGTGCCCTGAAGTGCTGCCAGCACTGCAACTGAGCGTACGCGTACCGCGGGGCTGCAGCTTCGCCTGGAAAGGGCACACTCACCCCGCAGCCCGTCAGCTCCACGTGAAACATGGCTCCCTCCACCGCCTTGGAAAACTCCGTCCGCGGCCGCTCCTCCGCTCTTGCTGCCGCCTGGCTCTGCCGCTGCCGCTGCTGCCGGCTGGTGCGGGCGCGCTGCCTGTGCTGGTGCCCCCCCAGCGCTGCAGGCCCTTAGGCCTGCACTAGAGGCAGCACCAGCTTGCGCGCTGTCTGCGCGCCGCCTGCAGAGGAACGAACATCGGCGCCACCAAGTGCGTTCCTGCGTCACTAGTCGCCTGCATGGCCCCGCAGCAAAGCGTCGCAGGCACACGCACCAGCGCGGTTCCGCAAGGATCGACTGTTGCAGGAAGCTCACCCCTTAGGCAAAAGCAAGCAGGCCCGGAAGTACGCGGCCAGGCGGGGGTAAACGAGAGCGGGGGAGAATGCATGATAGACGCATGGGCTGCGTGAAAGCTTGCCGCGGCAGACACTGCGCCGGAACGACCTGGGTTCCATCGGCAGCAGCAGCACGGTTTTGCAGTGCGCTTGATGGCATCAGGTCGTCACACCGGCACTGTGCAAGCTGCAAAGGCAGAGATGGCTGGCCAAACTGCGACCCGCGGACAGCAGAAGAAGATCCGAGCAGCTGGCCGCACGCAGCCTGGCTTCCGTCAGCTGGCAGCAGCTCCGCTGCCTCCATCGCGCACGTCGGTGGTCACTTGAAGACTAGGTCTTCGCGGTGTCGTGCCACACTGTTTTGAAGCAAACTTTACTCACGGGAGATCTGGTAAGCGCTGCGACACGAGCTCTGGCAGCGGCCCTGGTGGGACCTTCAGCCGCACCTGGTGTGTCGCCCCTAGCGCTGCCTGCTGTCGGCGCCTGTCGGCGTCAGCTGGGTGCGCTCCCTCCCGCCTGGCACGATTTTTGTGTTGAAATCACTCTTCGGCGCAGCTGCAGCTGCAGCACAGCACTCAGCAATGCCACGTGCTCAGCAGAGTAGAAAGTGGATGTGCTCAGCAGAGCCCCATCAGCTATGCTCAGCAAGCAGGAGGCTGCGGCGCCAACATGGATGCCCCGTAGTAGTATACGAGAGGTAGGGACTCCAGACGGTGGTATATCCTATTTGTGGGCCAGCCTGCCCACCCCACTTGGGGGCGGAAAGCCCTGTGCATATGTATGAGCACTGGCAAGCCCCTGGCAAAGGATAAACCGCCGTCTGCAGTCCCTACCTCATACGTGAATTGTTTGTCCCGCAGCTGTGCCCGCCTCAAAGACCACCGCACCGCAGCGGACCAGGTGGGCTGCACTTTGCACGTACGTACTTCTATTAACTCCGCTTTGGGCGCGGAAAGCCCTTAGCACACGGTGCGTGCGTGACCAGAAAAAGGATGATCAGACACGCTGTTGCTAGCAAACAGGCTGGCAATGCTCAACACAGTGTGTATACTCTACCGAAAGCCTAAGTATGTGTACACACTAGTGCACTAGCATGTGTGGCTTGGGCCCTTCTACGCCCACAAGGTGCTAGTAAACACAACTGCTACGTAGTACCACAGCGCTTGTTGCTCTTTCTTGCACATAGTTGTGAGTTCGTGTACAGTCCAAGTACATATATGCATGCGCTGCCGGGCATGTGCCATGGCTTCGTGTACACTGGCACGCATGGCATGGGCTCTTGCACGCCCACATGTGCACATAAATACAACTGCAAGAGTATTTTTACTCCCCCTATCTCGTTGTCCCAGCCTGCGGCGCGCGCAGCAGCAGTACCTCCGTTGCTTGCAGCCGCAGGAAGTTTTCACTGCTGCACACGCGTTCCCCTATCGGGCTCGCAAAAACTGCTCAGCCTTCGGCGCGATCGCCCCGTGCGTACAAGCGTACACGGCGCTGGTCAACTTGTTGTGGCATGCGGTCCGCCACAACTGTGTGAGGCGCACGCAGTGGTGTGTGCCTCCTCAAAGGTATGTGCCGCATTCGCCTTGTACAGCACGCAATTTCGCCTTTCACAACACACACTTTCAAACAACCCCGCGCCGCGTGAGGAGCATGCTGTTTCGTGGGGTGCAACCTGTACTATGCATGCAGCCCCAAAAACTGACCGCGCGGCCCGCTCTTTCGCTGTGCTGCAACGTCACCCGCTGCACTTGCGCCCGCAGGCTCCGCCATCAATGGACCCGTTGCCAAGGAGTGCGCAGACCTGTGGCCGCGTATAGCCTCAAATGCGGGGTCCATCCTGTGATGACGCGCGCGTTTCGGTGCTGCTGAGCACTTGGGCACCGCCGTGGTTGCTGGCAGCGGCCCGCAGTGTGGTGGAGTTACCACCAAAACATAATACTAGGAAGTATCTCAGTTCGCTCTGTTGTTGCGCTGCAGCAGTCCGCTGCCCGAATGGTTCCGACCTGCTCTCGTTCCGGCTGCCGCCGCTGCTGCCCTGCCACCTGCTCTCTTTTTTGCGGTGCGAGTTGCTGGCACCACCGGTGCATACTGCGTGCTGTAGTGACGCCATGGATGCCTGGCACGTGGCAGCAGCAGTATATATACGATGAATTGCCATGAATTCACATGGTGCTCACTAACTTGACACCAAGCCCCGCTTTTCACATTGATGACGCCAGCTGTGATTCCGAAGGTGATGCATCACACGCGACTAGTAGCGCACAGCCGTTGCTGCTGGCGGCGCAAGCGCAGGTGTTGACATGTCACTGCGTTCGCATGACATGCCACTGCGTGTGCATCATGCACTGCCATGCCACTGTCTGCACATGTTGCGCCATGCTGCGGCGTGCTGACCTCGGGTGCAGCAGCCAAGCTGCTGAGCCCTGCGGCCCATCAGCACTCAGCACAGGCGGCTGGCAACTGCTGAGCAGCTCACTGCCACACGTCAACAGATGACGTCGACAGCTGTTTTTTGGTGTGTTGGGGGACGGTAAGCTGCAGCCGCAGGCGTGCAAAGGCCTCGCGAGCCCTAGCAGCACAGCCGTTGCTGTAGCACCACACTGTCAAATCACATCCGTTTCTGCGGACCTTGCCGCCCACCACGTGCGACAATAACGCCCGTGCATGTGATACCTGGTAAACATGCAAAAAAAGGCTGACACAGGATATACCGCCGCCGCCTGGAGTCCCTACCTCACAAAGATGAAGATGAAACGGTAGCAGCGAGCAGACAGCACCCAAGGGCATACCAACCAAACAACACACAGCACGACACTGCCAAGAAACAACCGTGTGTGTCAATTCTATATATGGTGGCTGCGCTTCACTGATCCATGGCGTTGTAGTGTAATAGATGGAAATCGCTGCCTCTTGGGGTGGGGGTGGGG
>JAULBY010019810.1:0-19180 GCA_032358315.1 Ophiocytium majus | reverse complement strand
GCGGCGGCGGCGGCGGCGGCGGCGGCCGCGGTTGCAGCGGTGGCGGCGGCGGCGGCGGCGGCCGTGGAGCAGCGGCAGTGGCGGGCTGGGTCACCATTATTTCAATGTAGCAGGATGCTTCGCATTTCTCCGGTGGGATGCACAGGCACGCATGCATGCACTTGAAGTGTGAAGTGCAAGTTAAAAGAAGAAGTTGCTGGTGTTAAGTTGCTGATGTTGTCGTGTGCCGTAATGAAGAAACTTACCTGCAGCAGGCCGCTGAGCGCTGGGTCACATACTTAACGCACTTCGAAATATCAAGATGCTTACTGTAGCAATTCACTATACATACTACAGTAGTACTTCAAGTACACTTCGAAGCATCAACATGCTTGTGCTTAGCATTTCACTGGTGGGATGCACAGGCATCGCGCGCATGCACTTGAGGTGAGAAAGTAAAGGTAGAAGTACAAGTTGCTAGTGTGGAGTTGCTGGTGTTGTTGTGTCCCGGGTGTGTTGCTGGTCATGCCAAGTATATTTCTTATTCACCTATTGTACTTCAGAGTGTAATAACAACAATATGCACTGCTTCAAAGGACATGTAATGAAGTGCAGACAATGCTAGTGATGAAGAAACTCACCTGCAGCAGGCCGCTCAGCGCGGGCTCCAGTATAGGCTGCCACAGCACGTCCGCCAGGTTGTTGATCCACCGCGCGCGCTCCGGCACGCCCGCCTGGTGGGCAGTTTCAAAACAGTTACAGAACAGTTAAGGCAGTGGTTTCTAAACCGTTACAAACAGTTACGGCAGCGGTTTCAAAATGGTTGCACAACAGTTAGGGCAGCGGTTTCAAAACAGTTACAAACGATTACGGCAGCGGCGGCGGTTGTCGGTGGGCAGGTAAACGGTAGTTATTGAGCACAGCGCGCCGGCTGGCAGGCGCTGCCGGATGGACCTATAGCTGGCGGTCGTACAGAGCTTCTTGGTTGCTGTGGTACTTGCTGTTGACGGTGCACAGCTTTTGACCTGTGCTGCAAAATTGTGTTCGTGGTTTCGTCCAAAATGTGCTTGAAGTGCCTGTCGGTATGAAGTAGGTGCGGCGCGCCTTCAATGAGGTGTGGTGAGCTTTGCATGGCACTGCGCACCTGAGAGTGCCATCACTCAGCACAGCGACAGCGGCACACACCACGCTGCACGCACTGCCCAGGGACTGCCGCTGCCTCTGCAGCAGCCCATCCGGGGCCACAAGTCATCAGGTGGCCTCAGCCGCCGCCGCCGCCCCTGCCGCCGATCCCGCTGCCGGCGCAGCCACCAACACCAAAGCCAGGTCATGAGGCGAGCGGGGCGTCAGAGTGGGCAGGCCGGCCCGCCATAGCATATACCGCCACCAAAGCCAGGTCATGAGGTAAGCGGGGCATCCGGGTGGGCAGGCCGGCCCGCCATTGGATATACCGCCGTCTGGAGTCCCTACCTTGTGCGTCTCGCAACCGTTTTTTTGGCCCCGCAAGGATGATCACTGCGCGGCAGCAAGGGCTGTGTGGCACCTCCCCACACCCCCGCCATCCCTGCCACCGGAGTGAGCGGTCCTCCCCATGCTCAGCCGCGATCGCACCGCAGGAGATGCCGCCTGGCGACGGTGTGTGCCGTCGTTGGCATGCGCTTTTGCCTTGCTGGAAGGCAGCTGGTGCCCCTATTTGGCCCTCTGCCCGCTGCTCGTTGCAGCTGTTTGTTCCAAAACGCCATTCTGCCCGGACGCACCCCTGCAGGCCAGCCCCGCCACCCCGGGTGTCTCCCCGTATCAGCAGTAGGCCCTTGTAGCGTGGTACACCTGGGGGTGTACAGCAGCCCCCGCCACCTGACAGTGTCCTGTGCAACTTCGACCAACTGCCAAAAAAACGGGTGTTTGCTGCTGCTGGGTGTGAGCCTGGCTCGTGCCTGTGCCACCCAGTGCCCACCGGTGCCAGCTCACCCCCTCCTGCATTATGTGTTATCCATCCACGCTGACCCGTGCACCCTTTTCGCCGGTGTGGGGGGTCAGGGGGGATAAATAACACACGCAGGAGGGGGCGGGGCTGGCGCCGGTGGGCACTGGGTGGCGCGGGCACGAGCCAGAGGCTCACACGCAGCAACAACAAACACCCAGTTTTGGCAACTGGTTGAAGTTGCACAGGACACATGGCGGGAGCTGCTGAATGTCCCCCAGGTGGGGATACCACGCTGCAAGGGGCTACTGCTGATACGGGGAGCCACCCCGGGGTGGCGGGGCTGGCCTACAGGGGTGCGTCCGGGCAGAATGGCGTTCGTGGAACAGCTGCAACGAGCAGTGGCAGAGGGCGAAAAAGGCGGAACACCTGCTTTCCAGCAGGGCGGAAGCACGTGCTCACGACAGCACACGCCGTGGCCAGGTGAAATCTCCTGTAGCGCGAACGCGGCTGAGCATGGGCACTTCGAGGACCGCTCGCTCCGGTGGTGGGGATGGCGGGTGCTGTGGGGCACACAGCCCGTGCTGCCGCACAGTGATGACCCTTGGTGGGCCCAGGGAAGTGGTTGGGGACGCACGGCAGCAGGATGGCCAGCAGGGGCAGCGGCGGCGGCTGAGGCGCTCACCTGATGACTTGTGGCCAATGTGGGTCACACGTATTACATATCTAATATAAGCCGTATAACGTACTTCGAAGTATGTAAATACAGCGTATACATAAGCCGTATTTGTGAAGGAAACCTAAAAAGCTGCTAAGCTCAGATACTGCCGTGGCTGGGGCGAAATCCCAGGCCGAAGCCTGTGGGGTGTTTTGTCCACCTGGTGAAAAGCAACAGACACCCCCACCCTACACGCGCCGGCCAGTGTCCTTGAGGGCTAGGGATGATTCAGAGCACAACTACCAATACCAACAGGGCTTACTTGTGCGATGCCACCATTCTTTTTTGGTCTGGCTTGCTGAACATGTGTTCTCTTGCCCTCCTGCTGCTCCCCCCCCCGGCCTCCCCCGCCTGCCTGTTGCGCAGACTCATCCTTCACAGCTGTACTGGTAGTGCACCTCCACTGGCATTGGTTTTGTTGGGGGCAGGACCCGTGAATTTCCGCCTGAGGGTTCACCAAAAGCCCCCAGTCATGGGGGGCATTGCCCCTCCAGATGGTGCTGTCATTGCGCCCCGAATCGATCGGAACCTGAATTACACCAACAACATCGCGTGGGCCCACCCCGTTGCTGTTGCACCTTTTAGCTGCGTGGGCCGGGGGCATCACGCTGACACTGACATCGACGACAGAAACAGCAACAGCGGGATGGCCCCACAGTACGTATACCGCCGTGAGGGCACACGACAGCGTGTTGGTGTGACTGAGGTTCTGATTGATTCAGGGCGCGATGACATCACCATTTGGAGGGGCAACACCCGCCATGACTGGGGGCTTGTGGTCACGCGACAACCACTTGTCCTGCATCCATCAAAACCATTGCCTGGCCCAGCGGAGGTGCACTTTGAAGGCGGTGTGTTTGTCAACGGGCAAGGGGGGTGGGGGGGCAGCAGCAGGAGGGCAAGGCCGTGCCTCCCCCCCCCCGCGCTAGCACCCGCCCCCCAAACCTCTGGCGTGGTATGTGCCTGGTAGCGCACCACCGCCGCATAGCGCAGGCCCTGCATGATGTGTGCCCCCAGCGCCTGCCATTAAACACTCTCCATGGCCTTGAGGTACGTGCATGCCGCCACAAGTTGAAGTACTGTTGTCAGCACTTGAAATAGAACATGCCTGCAACACGCTCTCCATGGCCTTGAGGTATACGCGCTGCCGCCACAAGTTGAAGTACCGTCATCAACAGTTGAAGTAGTACAGTGCCTGGTAGCGCGCAATCGCTGCTAGTGCACATGGCCTTCAGGTACATGCGCCAGCCACAAGTTGAACCACTGTTACCAAAACTTGAAGTAGTACTTTTGAAGTACGTGCCTGGTAGCGCGCGACTGCCTCGTACCGCAGGCCCTGCATGATGCTCTCCCCCAGCGCCTGCGAGTAGACACTCTCCATCGCCTTAAGATACGTGCGCGCCGCCACCAACGCCGCCGCGCAGTGGAGCGGGCTCGCCGTCATGCACCTGTCCGTCACAGCAAGGTGTGTACCAGACATGAAACTGCCAATGTGAGACATGTGAGACATGAAACTGTCAGCCCCTCCATTTGCGCGGTGAAAAAGCCCGCGCGCAGTGGAACGGGCTGGCCGTCATGCACCTGACCGTCACAGAAAGGGTGTAACAGATATGAAAGTGTAACAGATATGAAACTGTCACATGAAACTGTCAGCCCCTTCCATTCGCGCGGTGAGAAAGCCCGCGTGCAGTGGAGAGGGCTGGCCGTCATGCACCAGACCATCACAGCGAGGGTGTAGCAGACATGAAACTGTCAACAGTACCCTTGCATGTGTGCGCGAGGGTGTAACAGACATGAGACCGTCAACCATTCTACTCGTGTGTATAAAAGCGCAGGGTGCAGCAGTGGACCCAAATCGACGGCCAACAGTAAATGTACTTCATACTGCCGTACAAACTTTAACTATTACTCCAACAGTTTGTACTTCAGATGTTGAAAGTTCTCCTCCTCACCAAACGCCCAGCACGCACCAAACGCCAGCACGCTCGTACATGCCACCAGGCTCCAAATCACCCTGGTCAACAGAGATGTACATATACAACGTGTTGAAGTACTGTACTTCAACTGTTGAACTTCAAGTGTTGAATTTCTCTCACCGCACGCCCAGCACGCCCGCGCACGCGAGCAGGTTCTGCATGCGCATGGTGGGTGCCGGTCCACCCATCATGGACGCCTTGACGGCGTTGCGCAGCCGTCGCCGCCACCCGCCGGCGCCGCCGCGGCCGCCCCTGCGGCCCGCCAGCAGCTGCGCGCTCAGGTCGTCTTGCTCGTCCTGCGGAGCGGCACAGCGCAAGCACACAAAATGCACCATACATGAAGATGTACTTGAAGTGTACTACACCTTCTGTTTTTCCTACGACGTGTTTGATCATTCGCGCGTCAACGCCGCAAAGGAAGTGTACGCACCGGCGCCCCGTCTACGACATGTTCGATGATTCGCACACCAATGCTGAGGCAGGAGTCTACGCACGTGCGCCTTTTCTGTGCACACGCCTGTTCTTTCTACGTATCTGCGTCGTCTCTGCGACGAGTTCGGAAAAAATGTATTTATACGTATATATATATCGTATACGCATGCACCTGCATCATTTATACACACCTGCGTCTTTTCTTACAGCGTGTTTGATGATTTGCACGTCGACGCTGCGGGGGAAGTCTGTGCCCCGTGCGTCTTTCCGCGCACCTGTCTCTTTTCTACGCACGTGAGCTTTTCTACCCACCTACACACCTGTGGCTGTTCTAAGACGTGCTCGGCGCGTCGACGCCACGGCAGAAGCATAATGACAAATACCTGCGCCGTTTCTACGCACCTGCACCCTTTCTACGACGTGTTCAATGATTCGCGCGTCGACGCTGCGGAAGAAGGCGTCGTACTCCTCGTCCTCGTCCTCCAGCTGCAGCAGCAGGCTCGTAGTGTCCTGCGAAAAATGGATGAAAAGACGTAGGCGGTGTCACACATGCCATGCGGCGTACTTGAAGTACTACTAGTAGTATAATGCAGAGTCTTTGCGCCGTGACCCGTGAACACACATAGCTAGTGATGGGTCATCATCCAGCCGCAGCAACAGGCTCGTAGTGTCCTGCGAAAAAAAATAGATGAAGAAAAGACACGTGTACACCGTTGCAGGACTGAAGTTCAAACTTATGTGCAGCAGCAGGCTCGTAGTGGGCTGCGAAAAAATCGATGAAAAGACGAAAGGGACACCAATGCAACCACCCAACTCGCTTGTTCGCATCAATTATACCATAGCAAACTTCATCCCCGAAGTGACTGCAACCACTGTATTACTAAGCTGAGGGGACCTCCAGCGGCAGCAGCAGGCTCGTGGTGTCCTGCGAAAACGTGGATGAAACACCAGGGAATGCATTGATGAGGAGCAGCAGGCTTGCAGTGTAACAGATGGCTACAGACTCTCCGTAGTAGACAGAGCGCAGACACTGCCGTGGCTGGGGCAAAAATGCCAGGCCAAAGCCTGTAGTCTCCTGCGAATAAATGGCCGAGAAGACGCCAAGCTGAACGAGAAAAGTGAGGATTAGAGGGCGGCTGCAATGGCAGGGCTGCAGCGTCAGGCTTGCAGTGTCCTGCGCAAGAATAACTTCACACCACGCTCCCTCCCCCCTCAACATTGCAGGTTCGTTTGCTCGTGGTGGTGTTCTGGGATTGAACACAACGGTGGGTATACTGAAGTACATGAAAGTACTTCAAGTATAATATTATAATAATATGGTACCTACTTCTGAAGTACCGGTACATGGCACTAGTACGTGTACAAGTATAGCATTTCCTTCCCCGCAGCATGTTACTCGGTAGTTGCGTGTGGTAGTGTTCTGGGCGATATTGAAGCACAGTGCACTCGCAATTTAGTTCGCTTTGATTTAGTGCGGTATGCGGTTTAGTGCGGGGTCCAGAGACCTGTTACAGACCACATGATTCTATATAAACGATACACAATGCCCTATTTGATTTAGCGCGGGTCTTGCACTAGTGCGGGGTGCTAGCAGGGTGACACTACCCCGCACTAAATTGCGAGTGCACTGTAAAGCATATTGAAAACTTCAAGGACTTGAAGTTTGAAAACTTCAACTTCAGCTACTAGCAAATTGTGAGTGCGCTGCATGTGTTTTTTTCTGTATTTGCAGTCTTGTGGGGCTGATGAATCACCAGGAAAGATGCAACGATGAGCACCGGCAGGCTTGCAGTGAAAGAAACCTACACGGTTGCTAAGCCCAGATACGGCCGTGGCTGGGGCAAAACTGCCAGGCCAAAGCGTGTGGGGTGATTTGTCCACCTGGTGAAAACACCAGATAGGTAGTGTTCTGAGAAAAACAAACCGCTTTGGGGTTCAACACCACGGTGGGTGCCACTTGCCTCGGCGTTGTCATCGTTCCCTCCACGACGTACCACACCGCATCAATACCTCTAGTATTTAGTACCTATATTATATTATACTACAGTATGTATCAAGTACCTGTACCTACATTATATTATATATATTAAGTAAGTACCTGTACTTCAGTGAGTCAGTCAGAGAAGTACTGTTAACAATATACTTGTGAGGGGTAAGTACTACTAGTGTAGTGCGGAGCCCTGGCGGGCGACCTGCCTTGGAACGCGGAGCCCTAGGCAGTGCCCGCTAGCCCTCTCTGTGTTGGTATACATAAACTGCCATGCATTTGCCATGGCCCCCAGTGGGCGTGCTGGCATATGTGTACACGACATGGGCTCTTGCAAGCCCAGAGTGCAAATAAATAGAACTACTAGTGGCACAATAGTAGTTTTTTCCACCTTTGATGACGCTGTCTTGGCTTGACCACGTCAGCTAACAACAGCAGCTTTGCGCTCATGAGTGCGACTTGCCTCAACGTTGTCGATGGTCCCCTCCATGACATAGCGCACCGCATCCTCGGCCACGACCACGGCCTCCGTTGTCACGTTTTCCGCAAATTCGCCAATCCTGCACCGGGGGCAGCGCACAACGCCATGTGGCTCAGCTTGTCGGTACATGAGATAACTTTGAAGTACAGTACATACACACTTCTTCTTGAAGCAGAATACTTGAAGTACTCATGTACATATAGTGCACTCGCGATCGTGTGCGTTGATCTAGTGCGGCATGCGGTTTAGTGCAGGGCCCAGGGACCTGTCACAGACCACATGATTCTGGATAAACGGTACACAATGCCCTATCTGATTTAGCGGGGTGCCAGGGGGGTGACATAACCGCGCAGTAAATGGCGAGTGCACTGTACTTGAGGTATGGCATGTGTACACCGTAAACTTGCACTGTACTTAAAGTATGTACTCGAAGTAAACTTGGTGGCCCCGTACCACAGGCGCGCACACGGCCCAGCTCATTAGTACACGAGATTACTACTTCAGTAGTATTGTCTTCTGGGATATCATGTGGTACATAGTTGAAGCTTTCAAGCTATAACACATGTACTACTAGTACATGGTGTAGATTATGCGCACTGCTGCGACACACGTGCACACATTAAACATGCTGCATGATGATGCATCATGCACAAGTGCACAGTGTGTATTGCATCGGCCACTGCTCTGGTGTGTAGACAAACAATGCACCACATGCTCGTCCAGGGTGCACAGCACCATGCAGGATAATGTCAGGAAGCATTGCAGCAACACAGCCCGCTGGCTTCTGCACATGACAGGTGGCCAGAAACGACTGAACTGCGCACGACCGCTCCCCTCAGAATGACATGGCGGCGGTAAACGCATGTTCTTTTTTTTTTAGCAAGACCTTTTTTTTTGTTGGATGTACAGTAGCGTGTACTCCCCCCTGCAATACACCAGAGCAGTGCTGTGGCCACATGGTAGGCCAACATTAGAGTGCATAGTGCTTGCCACCTGGTTTAGCTAGCCACAGCGGACAGCGTGTTTGGTCACGCTCCTCCGCACATGCGCACACAGCGTGCACAGGGCGCTCCGCCCCCGAGCGAATTTTATAAACTGTACCACATGTGTACGCGTACACTGCCGCCACGAAAGTACAAAAATATACTTCTGAAGTATATCGATTTACATGTACCTACTAGTATACTACTAGTAGTACTATAGTAGATATTCGCATGTACTTCGATCCGCTAGAGTAGTGCTTTGGCAACATGCCAGGCTTGCCTCAAAGAGCAGTGCTGAGCACTGCCAGCTTTTTCACCACTGTCTGATCTTCTTCTGGTCACACGCACCGTGTGCAAAGGGCTTTCCGCGCCCTAAGCGGGTTTAATAAAAGTACTTCGAAGTGCATGATACAGACTTTCAAAAGTACACGTGGCAAGCACATGCACACCTGTACACGAACACCCCTCATTTAGCGACTCCGCTAACAACGTCACTCCCGTGTGGACCTGCTGGTATTATAGGTGTACTTCGAAGCATATAACATTGGATGCAGAAGTATACATACTTCAAGTACCATGGTATATACTTACTGTCTACATACATGTGCATGTGCGCATACAGACATTAAGAACATGTACCCTTATACTTTTGAAGTACATACTTCTGAAGTACTTCTTGAAGTACAGTGTACATGTATGTAACTCAAAAAGGTTATACGCGCGCACCTGGCAAGCGTGCATCAGCGATGGGGACAAACCGCCCTGGTTTTGCCCACTGCTGAGCACGCAGGCAGCACACACCAAGCACACACAACACAGCCCCATCGTCCCAACACCCCATGCCCCCGTTAAAAAAACGCTATCGCATACCCAGTATATGTTGGCAGGTGCAAGCTGCGTGGGCCAGTGGGCTGAGGCGGGGCAGGGGCTGCCCGTGGGTTGTGCCGCGTGTGCAAAACCTGCTCAGCCTGCGGCGTTATGTCACTTTTTCTTAGCGACTCCGCACAACAGCGCAACTCCCGTGCATACATATTCAAATCATGCACTACGTAGTAATGATCTACGAGTACATGTCACATCAGATGATGAGCATTACATGTATGCACGTGCACATACGTACATCAAACACTTCTACATGTGTCCATAACTCTTGTACGTGCGCACCAGGCGCCCCGCACACCGCCACCGTCAACACCCACCTGTACACAAACTGCCCCGATTTTTTCAGCGACCCCGCAAACAGCGCCACTCCCGTGTATGCATCCTCGTGTTACATACTTCATAACATATACTTCGAAGTATGTGGTACTCAAAAGTATTAATTAACCATATGTATACTTGCATGCACGTGCGCATACATATGCTTCTACTAGACGTGTCAAATACATCTGTAAATAACTCTTAGAGGTATATGTGCGCACCTGGCAAGCGCGCATCAGCGAAACAAGCACTCACCTGTACACAAACTGCCCCGATTTTTTCAGCGACTCCGCAAACAGCGCCACTCCCGTGTCCAGAACTGGCACCTTCACGCGCGATGCTGTCTGCCGGCGGCACAGGGGCACACACAAAAAGCAAAAAGAGAGGGGGATTGGCGGGATTTGCAGGTTACATGGTCCAGGGCCGGCACCCTGTGTGATGCCCTCTACAGGCGGCACAGGGGCGCACAGCAGCGCAAGTGCAAACACATGCAGGGGAATTGGCGGTTACATTGTAACCGCAGCTGGGTGACGCACGCGTGAGGGTCACCTGATGCGCGACGCCGGCTGCCGGTAGCACATATGCACACAGAACGCAATTGAGAGCACACACAGGTGAGCTGGGGCGGTACATTGTGACCGTAGGAGCTGGGGTGCATGACACGCGATGCCGTCCGCCGGCGGCATAGCGGCACACACACAGAGGTGAAGAGCGCACAACACACAGGGCAATCGGCGGTCACATTGTAACAGCAACATGCCATCTGCCGACGGCACAGGGGCACACCGATAGGTGAAACATCGCACAGCGCACATTGGCAGTTACATTGCAACGACGCGCAGTGCTGCCTGAGGGCGCAGGGTTAATGCACGAAGGTGACAGGGCACAACACACAAGGGAAGTTGGCAGTTACTTCGAAGTACATTGTAACGGCGGTGGAGCGGTGCAAGGGCCCAGCACACATGGCACTGATGCCACTGCATGTTACCGCGTGCTAACCCTAGCATGAGCGCTACTGCATGTCATAATTAAACAAATCTAAATGTGTTTCATGTGGACTTCAGTTGCAGTGTGCACACTTGGTTTTATCCCAAAAAAGGAAATTTATAAAAACACCCCATGTGGCTCATGCCTGGCAGTCATGGCAGTACCGGGGCCGAGCAAGCCCTCCAGGTTTCCTTCACAGCATTCATGGCTCGCGCTCATTTGCTTCCACCGAAAATGAGTCGGTTCATCATCAGCTCTGCATGTCACGACCATGTACTTGAAGTTTTTGACGCCAATGGCTTCAGGTGCGAGCGCACGGCACCGAGCGACTTGGGTGGTCAGAAAGTAATGATGGTACCCGCCATGTTATACTTCTACTACTATAATACTACCGTAATGCTCGATGCATAACGACCCCCCCCCGTTGTCAACGGCGGGATCTGCTGTTGCTAGCATGGGGGGCATTCTACAATGCACCCGCACTATACAGAGTACCCAAATTTGTATAGAATACCCCCCCGCGTTGTCGTCATTAAGGCGCCGTCAGGCTCGCGGGGGGTCGGTATGCAGGGCTATATGCTGCTGCACAACGACCCCCTCGTTATACATCGTGCTTTACGGTAGTACTGTAGCACTACTTCAGAAGCGCTGCTTGTACCAGGGCGCCCTGGCGGGCGGCCAGCCCTGGCATTCATGGCTCGTTTCCCCTTGCGTTCACCAACAATGAGTTGGCTCATCACCAGCTCTGCATGTCACGCACATGTGTGTCATGCCAATGGCTTCACGTGCGGGCGCACGGAACTGAGCAATGCGGGCGGCCAAAAAAAAAAGTCTGGTACCAATATGTTCCAGTGCACTCGCAATTTTGTGTGCGGTAGTGTCACTACCCCTAGCACCCCGCACTAGTGCACGACCCGCACTGAATCAAATGGGCATTGTGTATTTGTATTGTTTGTACGGAATCATGCGGCAGGTCTCTGGACCGCACACTAAACCGCACACACATGTAGTATACTGTGCCACACTTTATTTTTAAAAAGGCAATAGATTGTGAGTGCTCTGTACAGCAATTATACCATTGCATATGTACTTGTGCTGCAACTCATCAGCTTCCTGACACGCTGCCTTGTCCTATACCATATTATCGATATGTGTATACACCATCGTGACACTACTACTGTAGTACAAATATAAAAACTAAGAGCGCTGCTTTTTGTCCCCAAGTATTTGCACGCCAGCCTTCACCGTAACTTGGTACTGCTGCTGTAACTGTGAATAGTTGCTGCCGGGTGTCACTGCCGCTGCAAATCTTAACTGGCACTGCTGTGTGCTCCAGCCGCTGCCCCGGGCCCACAACCGCCATGCTGTACCTGTAACTTCAACTTCAACATCAACTGTGGCAGCTCACCTGCGCGTACTCCAGGCCCTGCCCCGCGCCCAGCACGGCCGCGCCCGCGAGCTTGGAAACACACCCCGCTACCGTCGCCGCCGCCGCCGTGCCTGTGACGTTCACACGGCTAAGCCATACTTCAACTCCAACTTCAACTCCAACTCTAACTTCACCTGCGGCCCCTCACCTGCGCATACTCCAGCCCCTGCCCCGTGTCTAGCACGGCCGCGCCCGCCAGCTTGAAGACGCTGCCCGCCACTGTCGCCGCCGTCGTGCCCGTGACATCACCCGGCTAAGCCATACTTCAACTCCAACTTCAACTCCAACTCTAACTTCACCTGCGGCCCCTCACCTGCGCGTACTCCAGCCCCTGCCCCGCGTCCAGCACGGCCGCGCCCGCCAGTTTGAAGACGCTCCCCGCGACCGTTGCCGCCGTCGTGCCCGTCACGTTCACCGCGCGGCAAATGCCATTGCTCGCGTGCCGCGTCACCTTGAACAGCTTTCCGAATATCGCACGGCCCTCGCGCTGCAGCTGGGAGCGCGGCGGAGGCGGTGACTCTCCCGTGGCGGCATGACCCCCCCCTCCTGGAGAAGTTGAAGTTGAAGTTGGTGATATTGAAGTTGGGGCGGGCGGCGCGCGCGGGCGCTCTTCGGAGAGCTCCGAGAAGTCGTCGCTGAGATCGAAGACAAACTATGTGGGCAAAACATGGTGTGTTTTTGGGGGTGTGGGGTGTGTGGTGGGGGGCGTTTGGGCGGCAGCAGCGCGCACACAGGCAGGAGCAACAGCAGAGGTTGGGGTGTGGCTAGCGACCAACATCAATCAGTTCAAGTCCTTGCAACCAAAAAACAACACGTGAAAGACGTTGAGTGACATACTTGCTCTTTGACATCATTTTTTTTTTCTCGCTTGGCGGCAAAGTATGTGCTGAGTGCCAAAATCACGGCAGGTGCGAGTGGGGCGGAAAAGGCTAAGCCCCGCATACACCCCTGCCGCACACACCTATACTGGCAGTTCCATCCGGCATGCAACAAGGAAAGTGACGCTGCTGCTGAGTGGCAGTGCAGCAGCATCATGAGTTTGCACGTGCTTTCCAGCTTAGCATCAGGTTCACCGACAGCGAAACCACTGCCAAGCGCGGAGAGGTTGCCAGTGCTGTCGCTGCTGCTGGTGCGCAATGGGCAGCAGGAGCGGCTATTGGGCAGTCAGAGCAAACCTCATGGCACCAGCAGGGGCACTGCCGTCGCACTCACTCAGCACCAGCAGCTGCTGCACTTCACATGCACAGGGCTGCCGCAGCCGCTGCTGAGGCGACCGGCAAGCCCAGGATGGCAACAACATGACCCCCGTGTTGAGGTTTTGTGACTTGGTCTCACCTGGTGTGACCCGACTCTTCCCCTCCTTGCACCGCTCCCGCCGGCCGCTGCCATTGTCCTGTTGACGGCCACAGCCGTGGCAAGAGCCCTAGTCAGC
Source organism: Ophiocytium majus (assembly GCA_032358315.1). Taxonomy (NCBI): domain Eukaryota; class Xanthophyceae; order Mischococcales; family Ophiocytiaceae; genus Ophiocytium; species Ophiocytium majus. The sequence continues at coordinate 5,655 of JAULBY010019810.1, read as the reverse complement.
CCCATAGCCATGGTGGCGGTCCCAGCCAGCGCCAGCCAGGCCGCCACCACCAAGGTTCCTTGACGCCGCATCTGCACCTGCACCTCCGTTTTCGTGAAGTTCGTTTGGCGACACCCACACAGCGGCAGCGCCAGTCGTCACATGCCCCCCAGCAACGCAGCCGCAGCAGAAATGGACTGGCTCCTGCTTCTCTGCCCTGGACGCACGGGTGTGGCAGAGCAGCGCCCAGTTTCACGACTGTGCGCTTTTCAGAACAAAGTTGGCGGCGCAACTTGGCGCGGCGTGCAACGTGCGCCTGTGACGATGGAGCAGCCGATCCGGGTGTTGTCTACATATCTCTTTGTGTGAAAGAAACCTAAAAGGCTGCTAAGCCCAGATACTGCGTGGCTGGGGCCAAATGCCCAGGCCGAAGCCTGTGGGGTGGTTCGTCCACCTGGTGAAAAGCACCAGACAGTGTAGGTTTTTTATTATGATTGGCGCAGTACTGGTAAAAGTACTTGTAAGCGCGTGTGCAAGAGCCCATGCCATGTATGCCAGCACGCCCACTGGTGGCCATGGCACATGCATGGCAGTGTATGTGAAAGAAACCAAAAAGGTGACTGAGCCCAGGTACTCCCGTGGCTGGGGCAAAATGCCAGGCCGAAGCCTGTGTATGTCAAACACAGAAAGGGCTAGCGGGCGCCGGCAGGCCACCTAGGGCTCGACCTGCCAGGGCAGGTCGTCCGCCAGGGCGCCATGCACTGTAGTTAGGTGCTGATGTACACGACAGGCCACAACTGACCCGCTTGTGCTCCCACACCACCTCCAGTAAACATGTACAGGGAGGAGTACACAAAGAAGCCTGTGTGGTGATCTATCCACTTGGTCAGAACCAGTGGCCCACACCCCACACGTGTGTGCGCGGGGATGAACACTCCCATGTTCACAGGGCGTGCATTGCTCAGGTGGCGGCGCCGCCGCCACGGGCTGCTCAGGCGGTTTGCGCAACCGGTGGCTGCACAGTATATGAACCGTGACACGTATCTATGTGTACCTCAAGTACTTCTGACAACTACGTTTACTCGCATGTATTAACTGTTGCCACGTTCGCAGGATGTTGGGCGGATGTAGTGCGCAGTCTGCCATGCTCCACAAACCGCCGCAACCCACGCCCCAGCACATACACACATACTTTCTGTACATCTGCATGTATACATACTTGAAGTACCAGGTGTGTATACTTCGAAGTAGGTGCACATACATGTCTACACGTGCATACATAGCGGCGTATGACCTTTTAAAACGGGGCAACTCACCCCCCACACACCCACACTTTGCGCAGCGCCTCGTGCTGCTGCGGCCGCTGAGCAGGAGAAGGCTGCCACCGCAAACCTCAACTTGAACATGGGCATCCATGACCCCAGCCGGCGCATTCGAAGCAGGACATGTGTACGTATTTCGAAGTATATGTGCTTACAAAGCATATACTGAAGTGCACAATTCGATGCGCATGGCTCCCGTTTTCGCTGCTGCTGCTGCTGAGCAGGAGAAGGCTGCCACCGCAAACCTCAACATGAACTTCAATATTGGCATCCACGACCCGAGCCAGCGCATGGCTTTCGCGAGCAAGCTGGACGCGCGCAGCCACCGCATACAGGACAAGAACATGACGCTGCAGATATTCTACGAGTCGCGCATTGCGGCTCTCGACAGGTGAGCGGCGATGGTGCACTGTGCTGCAAGTACTTCTTGCAGTACTTCAACTGGGACCTACTACATCAGCTCTTACCTTAACTGGTCAGAAAGCGCAAACAAGCTGAGTGCGCGCAGCCATCGCTAAGCTCAACGCTCCGTCCTCCTGGCGGCGGGTCAAGCTGCCCCGATCTGGATGCCTACCGGCACATGTCACTGCAGGCCGCGGACCCGCCCCTCCCACAGATCTCGTGAATGGCGGTCCGTCCTCCTGGCGGCGGGTCAACCTGCCCCCGACCTGGACGCCTACCGACACATGCCACTGCTGTGCCCGCCGGCCGCCGCAGGGCAGGCCGCGGAACCGCCCCCCCCATAGATCTGGTAGTATAGCTGGTGCACGCGCTCCCTCAAGTCTATATGACTCATATACAAACTTCACCTGCACCTATGACCATCAGTGAAACTACATGTACTGACGTATGCCCTTGTCTTGTTCCACTGGTCTGCTGAGCAGGTACATGGCCTTCTGCGTCCTGTTCCACAGGTAAGGCCACAGTCCACCCAATCGCGCCCACACACCTAATATATACTACAGTAGTACTTTCATTGAAGTCCGGTTAGGGCGCGGAAAGCCCTTTGCGCACGGTGTGCGTGTGACCAGAAAGAGGATGACCAGACAAGCTGTTGCTAGCAAACAAGCAGGCGATGCTCAGCACTGCGTACTCCAAAGGAGGCCTGGCATGTTGCCAGTAGTACTTACCACACATGCCCTAGCCTGCCGGCGGCTCAGCTTTGCTCGCTAGCAGCAGCTAGTGCTCCTGAGCACTTGTGTGCGTTCGTGTGCATGCGCCGCCAGGCATGTGCCACGGACACTAGCGTGGCGCGCACTGAGCCAATATTATGTACACGCCACACTAATAGAAGTGCTAGCGGCACTACACTAGTGCACCTGTATATATAGTAGTACTAGAGTAGTATTGTTGCGTTCGTGTGCGTATACTGTCGGGCACGTTACATCGCATGCGTTGAGGCGTGCAGCGGCATCAGCACACGCTGCGACCCATCACTGCTGACACCTTGGTACTGCTACTGTGCCATGGTTGCGGTTTCCTCCCTTGATGCAGCATGGCCAAAGAGTGCTGCAAGCCGTGGCTGCGCTACCCCTGGGACATCAGCCGTTCGCAGGTGAGCATGCACAGAGTGCTCAGCAGAGTTGAAGTTTTCACACTTGAACTTTGTGCAATGAAAGTTCTCAAACCCTGGCTGCGCTGTGCCCGTGGGACATCAGCCGCTCGCAGGTCAGCGCACGCACAGAGTGCTCAGCAGCACACCAGAGTTGAAGTTCTTATACTTGAACTTTTTGCGCTTGAAGTACACTTGAAGTTTACATACCGCACATATGATTTTTGCCACTGCCACTATCAGTGCTGCGCTCGCATGCACTTGCCACCGCCAGGAGTCCGCCACATGACCCTATACAAACGACATGTATAATAAGATGCCATATGGGTGATAAGTGAGAGAAAACCTAAGAAGGCTGGTACAGTACGCCAAGATACTCCCAGAGCTGGGGCGAACTGCCAGGCCGAAGCTCATGCGGCGGCTGTGTCCACCTGCTGAGCACGTGGCTGTACTTCCGAAGTATTATATTACTGTAGTGAAAGAAGCCTAAAAGGCTGCTAAGCCCAGATACCGCCGTGGCTGGGGCAAAATGCCAGGCCAAAGCCTGTGGGGTGATTTGTAGTACGAGGGGGGGCGGGGTCTTACGGTATGCCGACTGATTGGGCGCGGGGGGGCGGGGTCTTTTGCGAGGGGGCGGGGTCTTACGGTGTGCCGACTTGTTCATGAGTCATGAACCATGACTCAGCTGCCTACCACTCCACATATGACTGCAAGCGTGCAGTCCAATCTGTGGCGACCGACATTTGCTCCACATCTACGCCTCAGTAGTTCCAAGGCACGTAGTACTTCAAACTTAGTGCTGAAGTACCAGTAGTGTACTTTATGTGAAAGAAACCAATAAGGTGACTGAGCCCGGGTACTCCCGTGGCTGGGGCAGAAAGCCAGGCCCAAGCCTGTGTGGTGGTCTATCCACTTGGTCAGAACCAGTGGCCCACACCCTGCACGCGCCAGTGAGTACCCTTAAGGGCTAGGGATGCTTCTGAGTAATACAACAGCAAAGGCTTACTTGTCTGTGGCGCCAGGATGTGTGCTACTTGTGCGCTACATGTCGGCTCCCGCTGACACGCGCCGGTGCTTTCCTGATTAACCTGCGTGTGGCGACGGCCGCGACGCCCGTCACCAGCGGCGGCATCATCATATTAGTAGCACCGGTGTACTTCAGTAGTTTTATGTATTTGCACTTGTGGGCGTGCAAGAGCCCATGTCATGTATGCCAGCACGGCCACTGGGTGCCAAGGCAAATGCATGGCAAAGTATGTGTACGAACAAAGAAAGGGTTAGCGGGTGCCAGCAGACTACCTAGGGCTCGACCTGCCAGGGAAGGTCACCCGCCAGGGTGCCATGCAAGGCCGCAGGAGTAGTAGTAGTACTTCCCGAAGTATACTTCAAGAAGTGCCTCGCAGTACAATATCATTAAACTTCAAGTATTTTGAGCATACTTCTAGCACTATCTGCATTGGTAGTTCTGATGTACTAGCGCTGTAGGTGAAGTAGTACATCCGCACTACACTTCTACCGAAGTGCATCGACTCATGCTGACTGCAACCTTCACATGCGCCCGTGACTGCACGCTCGCAGTCCAACCTGCGCGTGGCGACGACCGCCGCGCCCGTCAACAGCGGTGATGGCGGAGGCAAGGAGGAGGTGTCCCTCGAGAGCAAGCAGCTGGCGCGCGCCGCCGCCGCCAAGTTCGCCGGCTACGTGTCGCAGTTCTGAGGGAAAGCCCAGCAAACTTCAAGTTCAATTTGAACTTGAAGTTGAAGCAGGGCAGGCGCCACCGCCGCCGTCACGTTTCACAGTTCTGAAGCGGGCATGTGTGCGCGGCAGCACGAGCGGTGGCGGCGGCAGCAGCAGCAGCGGCAGCACAGCTGTGGTCGGCAGCAGCGACCGAGGCGGCCGCCGCCGCCGTGGCAAAAAACAGCCGACGGCAGTGCCACGGCTGTGTGTTGACTGTACAGAGTGCCTTGAGGGCCTCTTGGTTTTTGTGGATGGGCAATGGGCCTGTGTGTGGACGGGTGCAGGTGGCGGCGCCGGGTGGCACGCTGCAGCGGGCGGGGTTGTGAGCTTTCGAGTCTACTTTTGGAACACAGTCATAGAGGGCACAGGGGCACGGCGGGGACGGCCGCCATCACCTGCACGCAGGTGTAGTGCCGCCGCACCGCATCGCAGCCGCCGACACACACTTGAAAACGCGGCGCTGGGCCCCCAAAAGAGCCCCAGCGGGCGGATGCATGTACAAGTTCAACTTGAAGTTGAGGGTGCCACGGCACGTCACCCGCAGGAGGCACGCCTCGTGCGCCCCAAATATGTGCCAAAGCTGTCGCAAAACGGCGGTCATTTTGTCATTTCAGGTGCAAGTTATTGCCCGGATGGAGGAGGGGGGTGGAGGGGCTGCCTGCAACAACTTGAAGTGGTGTTTTGGGTCACCATGTAGGTGCTGTGCGGCTAAAGATCAATACCACTGGTGTGTGCGCGTGCGTTTGTGGGGTGCGGTGTAAGCTGGTGTGGGCTGCTTGCTGCTGTGTCTGCCACTGCTGTGTTGCCAGTGCTGTGTTGCTAGTGCTGGGCAGGTGGCACCACAGGCCATGGCACTCGCTTGCTCAACTGGCAGGCACAGAGCTCTGCCAGTGTGCATCACCATACAATATTTTTGGTGTTTTCCCTGGGACATGGGGCTGTAATCAGTTAGAGTAGTGCTCTGGCAACATGCCAGGCTTCCCTTCACGTACTGAGCATTGCCAGTTTTTTCGCTACCTGTCTGATTTTCTGGTCACACGCACCGTGTGCAAAGGGCTTTCCGCG
>JAULBY010019799.1:0-19182 GCA_032358315.1 Ophiocytium majus | reverse complement strand
CACGGGCGCGCCCAGTAGCGCAGACGACGAAGCAGGTCCAAAATCCATTGGTGATGACGAAGCAGGTACAGCCGCTAACTCCTGGTCTTGACGCACCCGACATGTATGTACATGCAAGTTTTTCCGCTACTTGTCTGATTTTCTGGTCACACGCACCCGTGTGCAAAGGGCTTTCCGCGCCCTATGTTGGAGTTTAATAAGAATACATACATGCATATACAGCGAACATGGTGCATGTGTGCACACATGTGACATGAGTGTGGGATGGTGAGGGTGCCAGTGGGTGACATACAACTGGTACCGGTCTTCGACAAAAACATGTGAAAGAAACCAAAAAGGTGACTGAGCCCAGGTACTCCCGTGACTGGGGCAGAAAGCCAGGCCGAAGTCTGTGTGGTGATCTATCCACTTGGTCAGAACCAGTGGCCCACACCCTACACGCGCTGCGACACCAGGGTGCATTCGCACAGTGAGGGGTGTATTCACACAGTAAGATGGTGTTATGTTACTTCGAAGCACTTCCGAAGTATTTACGCATGTACAGTGTATACACTTCGAAGTACATACTTGAAGTACACATCCCATACATGTACTTAAAGTTCTTGAAGTACTTCTACTGTAGCCTGTCGCCCTCGCTGAGATACTTGATGTCGTCGGACTCCCACTTGTGCGTCTGCACAGCGTGCGCATGGCACACAGTAAGATGGTGTTTTGTTCGCTGAGGGTGATGCGAGGGTGCGCACGGCAGCACTGTGCACCTTGATGCGAGCCCAGCATATCTTGGCCACTGTGACCACCACAAGTAAGTACACACATCCAGTTATGTATTCAGCCGTGTATTTCAAGTATATACTTAAAAGTCCATGTACTACTAGTATAGTACTAGTAGTATATTATTATAATATTAATAATAAGAATAATGATAATAGAGGTTTTATATCGGGACCCCGGGTCTCGGTGGAAGCCATCGCGTCCCCCTCCCCCCCGCCCTTCCCGAAACGAATCATGCGAGCTTTGAATTGAGGCAGACACACACACAAGTGGTAGAGGTTCTTTCAAAGTCAAGATGGCGAGGTACGTAGGTACGCCATGGCCAGGCGGCACGGTGGTGGTGTGGCGCGTGCCCGGGGCGGGACGCATTGCCAGGTGGCGTGGCGAAGCCTGGGGTGGCTGGCGCAGGGCGCACTGTGATATCATATATATGTCATAGAATATACTACTAGTAGTACACGTATTCAGCTGTGTATGTCAAGTGTATACTTCTGAAGACATGTATCAGTAGTCTGTAATATCACTAACGGATGGTCCCTCACCTGCTTAGCCAGGGCGAGCGTAGTTTTGTTGAGCCAGATGGACGACATGTGTATACATCATATGTATACTGAAGTGTACTCTTGTCTGAAGTGCTACAGTAGCACCGGTATGTGTTACCTGTGTGTACACGTGCTTTGGGGGGTCCCAGCTAGCATGCACTTCGAAGCATGTACATGTGTATGGCAATGCTACTTCAGCGCACATGTGCAAGTATCGCTAACAAATGGCCCCTCACCTGCTTAGCCAAGGTGAGCGTAGTCTTGTTGAGCCAGATGGACGACGTCAGAATCTCCCCCTGCGCGAGCGGAAAAGAATTTAATTGGAAAGTGCGGCCAGCGCGGCTCATCAGTTTCTGAATCTCAAACAGTACGCCTGGTGATGGATCACAGCTTTTTGAATTCCATTTTCTTGAAGTAAGCCGTGCCATGGCATGTGAAAGAAACCTAAAAGGCCGCTAAGCCCAGATACTGCCGTGGCTGGGGCCAAATGCCAGGCCCGAAACCTGTGGGGGGGTTTGTCCACCTGGTGAAAAGCACCAGACAGCCCCCACACCTACACGCGCCGGTCAGTGTCCATGTGTGTGCACGGCGAATGACGTACTTCTTAAACGTATTTGTGCGGCATGCACGCCGTATACCGCAACGTCAGAGTCTCGCCCTACGCGAGCGGCGCACAGGTTTGCACGCAAGAGCGGTTACATGGCTTCTGGATCTCAAGCGGTACAACCAGGGATGAGTCACAGCGCATAGAGGTTTTTTATACTTCTTGATATATATATATAGCGGCTGCGAATATGGCGTGTAACATACTTCAGTTTATTGAATGCACTTCGAAGAAGTATTTATAGGACACGTATGTACCGCTTTTTGCAAGGGTGTGGCCAGCGCGGGGAATTGTAGTTAGTTTGTGCCAGAAAGTTTAACCTGAAAAGCCCAGATACTGCCGTACAGTGTCACGTGGCTGGGGCAAAATGCGAGGCCGAAGCCCGTGGGTGATTTGCGACCTGGCCGAACATGAGACAACCCCCACACCTACACACGCCGGTCAGTGTCCTTGAGGGCTAGGGATGACGCAGAGCACACTTTCCAAATGGACTCACTTGCGTGATGCCGCCAACTCGTCTGTGCATCTGCGGCCAACTCTTCCCCCTTTAGTTGTGCTATCACTACTTCAACTTCAACTTCAACTTGTGCGTTGCTGCCACTGGCAAAAGTCAGCCATGCGAGCTGAGAAGGCAGACCCGCGTTCACCAACTCCAGTGCATCCAGGTGCCACGAAGCACAGGCTGGTCACGTGCATGAATACCTCAATCGTACAATTTGAATAAAACACCCTCCGTGGAAGTGGCAGCCGCCCTGAAACCAGTCAGTGCCAATCCGGCCAGGTGCGCGGAATTCCTTTTTTCCATTATATTACTACTAGTATATAGTATTGTATTGAATTCCTTTTTTATTATGTTATTTTTTATTGTATTGAAACAGGCAAGTGTGTGAAAGTGCCAGCCTCGATCGCGCCCACCTTCATGATTGCGAAGCCGCCGCAGCATGCCTTGTTGACCTCGAAACTCTCGTTCAGGAGGTGGCGGTAGAGGCCGTTGTGCACGCGTCCCTGCCCCACCTCCGCCCGGAACTCCTCCTTTTCCCACTTGCTGGTGTCCTGTGCGCACATAATAGTGGCAGTTACAAAATACAGTTACAAAGTGTGCTGAGCAGCTGAGCACGAATGAAGTGACATTGCACACACTTCAACTTCAATTGGAATTTCAACTTTGTGCACGCGTCCCTGCCCCACTTCGGCGCGGCGCTCCTCTTTTTCCCACTTGCTAGTGTCCTGCGCGCGTAGTGGCAGTTACAGAGACAGTTACAAAACCTTCACTGAGTGTGCTCAGCAGCTGAGCACGAGGGAAGTGAAATTACAAACTTCAACTCAATTGGAACTTCAAGTTTGTGCACGCGGCCCTGCCCCACCTCCGCCCGAAACTTTACCTTTTCCCACTTGCTGATGTCCTGTCCTGCGCGTAGTACTGTAGCAGTTACAAATACAGTTACAAAGGCACAAACATCAAACTCTTCCATTTCCCACTTGCTGGTGTCCTGTGGGTATTGGCAGTTACAAAGACAGTTACAAATTGTGCTGAGCAGCTGAGGACAAACAGCGGACTCTTCCTTTTCCCACTTGCTGGTGTCCTGTGCATTATTTATTGGCAATTACAAAAGGCAGTTACAAAGGCGGCCAGTGCAGCAGTCCAGGCCAAGTTTGTGCTGAGCACATAGAGTGAAATGGACACGAAGGGTGTCCCATGTGTGTGACAGTTAAGGCAGCGGTTCCAGTGCAGTAGCTGGCACCAAGAGTGTGCTGAGCAGCAGCTCAGCACAACCAATCAAAACTCTTCCTTTTTTTTCCTTTTCCCACGCGTGTGACGGCAACAGCGGCTCCAACACAGCAAGGGTGTGCTGAGCACAGAAATGAAGCTTTTTTGTGTAGTGGTCATGGAGACATGAGGGCATGTGGGCACCGTTACAAACTACGGGTATTTAGTCGGGCGGGTAGGGTGCGCTCAGCAGCGAGGCGTGCTTGTACGCGTCGACGTCGGGCGCTGCGCCAGATGTCTCCGCCGGGAGGGCGGACGGCCAGTCCGCAAGGTTCAGCTCAAAAAATGAAGTTCACACTTCAACTTCATTTGCAACTTCAAATTCTTGACTTCTCTGTGGGCGTGGCAGTTACAAAAGACAGTTACCCTACGCGGCCAATGCACTAGTTACGACAGCTTGAAGATTGTGCTGAGCAGCAGCTTCTAGGGTGCTGAGCACCAACTTCAAGAGTGTCATGTGGGTGCGGCAGTTGCACCACAACGGTTCCACCGCAGCAGTTGCGGCAAGAGTGTGCTTGGGCATAGTGCGGAGTGTGTGCTGACCACATGCAGTTACGGTCTGCGTGGCGGGTCAGAGCATGTTTCATGGCGTTTCCCTAACATGTTGTGTACCATATTCACAACTGTTACAGCCTACTAACAGCTGCACAGCCCACGGCGCACTAGTGCGAGCGTGCATACATCCAACACGCACTGTAGCGCTTCAGTATATCGCATTTCGAAGTTTGTGGGTGTAGAAACACACTGTATCTTTGCAAGGTGGTGTCATGTTGTAGTACCACAAGTAGTATGCCCAGACCCGTCACTGCACTTGCTGCTGAGCACACAGCACCACATCTGTAAAAAAAGGGGGGCACCTGTAAAAAAAAGCCCCCCCCCCCTTTGGCCCACCAGGTCACAATCAGCCCAGTCACCATCATGATGGTGCTTATGCGCGCGCGCACGCACACTTTTATTATAATTATCACATACACGTGTACTACACGTAGTACTCTGAAGTATTTTTAATAAATACTTCGAAGTACATACTGTAAATTGATACTTATTTTGTCAGTAAGAAAATCGGCATCCGCGCCACCAGCTTACAATCACACCAGGCAGGGTTCTCATGCCCCCGCGCACACACACCACACCACACACACCACACGCACACACACAACAACACGCACTCACACACCACGCACACACAACCACCGCACACGCACACGCCACACACGCGCACGTCTGTATACCCGAATGAGCACGTTTAACGACAACACCAAGGTATGACTTGGCATACGTCTACACCCAGTAAAAAAAAATAAAAAAAAATACAGCGTATATGGGGTATAACCACGGTTGCTGGTACTAGATGCCGTATTCACACACGTCGTCTCGTAGTGCATCTGTTAAATGTCGTGTCCCATCAGTACACGCAGGTCTCAGTCTGTATGAGCACATACAACGACATACAGATGCACCCCACAACGTGATGTACAGCGTATACTTCGAAGTACGTAGAATGCCAAATAAGCACATGTACATGGATTTTCGCTACCTGTCTGATTTTCTCGCACCGTGTGCAAAGGGCTTTCCGCGCCCTAAGCGGAGCTGAACAGAAGTACATGAATCCTGGAAAATACCTTATACGCGTTAATCACACACGACATCACACAATGCCACTTGTTAATGCCTTACCCCACCACCACACGCACATCTTGTGTCTGTGCGTGCCTGAATGAGCTCGTAGAACGACGCTACGTATGGCATATTTGTGCACCCCGAAACGTGGCATTCAGCATACCACAGTACTGTAGTATGTGGTACTCCGTGTAAGCACGTTTACATGAATACCGGTACGTGGTGTACACCATATTCACACACATCGTCGCATAATGCAGCTTTATGTGCCTTGTCCCGCCTCTACACCTACTTCTCTGTCTGCGTACCTAAATGGGCGCATAGAACAACACGCCTGTACACCCAGAAACGTGATATACGGCGTACATGCCGAATAAGCACGTGTACATGAATACCAGAACATATATGATATGCTACATTCACACACGTTGGCCCATGATGCAACTTTTGTATGCCTTGTCCCATCATTACACACACGCCTCTGCCTGTGTGAGCACATAGAAGGACATGCTTCTACACCCAATATATATGTATATGTACACGTGTCTTAAAAATACCTACATGCCGCATGAGCACACTTACAGTATAGTGTACATTAATACTGGTACGTTATACGTACGGCTGCCGGAATCGTAATTTCGGGACAATACGGTCAACGATAATTCCATCACACCCGCTGCAGATGCGTACAACAGCCTACAATGACTTGACAGTTGTCATGGTCCGACTGTGCTGAGCATAAAACATTATGGAAGATGTTGCAAGTATTACAGGTGTACGGCGAAATTACGCTACAAATTACGGGAGTAATTCCACAAATAATTACGATTCCGGCAACCTTAGTTGTACGTCATACTCCAAATACATCTTGAAGTACGTCGTCGCATAATGCGACTTGTTTATGCCTTGTCACATCACTAGTGATGGGTCACAGCGTACAATTTCCGCATTATACGCCGTATAATGTATGTAAATACGCTGTATAACACATACATTATACGGCAAATACGCCGTATATCGCGTTTTTGGACGTGTAAATACGCCGTATTTTGTGTGACGTATAAAATACGTTATACGCCGTGACCCATCACTACCTATCACTACACACACGTCTCTGTCTGCATACATGTGCACACCTGAATGAGCACGTAGAAGGACTTGCCCTTGTAGCCGCCCTCCCGCTTGGTTGTGAGCTGCATCCACTCGTGCTGGTCGTCGTAGTGGTATATGATGAGCCCCGCAAAGTTGGTGTCAGGCCTGGGGGAAGCGCAGCGGCGCGCACACAGCCGCGCCGTGTTAGTACACCCAGAATTATGTACAGGCAGGTTGGCAGCGCTGTTCAACTTGCCAGGCACCTCCAGCCAAGCAGTCAGTGGTACTGAACCGAAGATTCATTTACCAATTGGCACGTCATCCTACGTACTTCTAACAACATACCTACACACATGTTTGTATATGGTACCATTGTTAGATAAAATAATAGTAATAATAATAAACGCTACTAATGATGATGGGCAGCCACTTTTGATGGCCAGCTACTGCTGATGGCCACATCTGCTCTGAAGTGCGTGTGGTTGACTCGTCACTGGCTGGTCGAGTCACTGTGAGGGTGCGTGGGCAGAGGAGCCCTAGGGAGATACTAGGTGGGCCAAAAAAAAAAGGAGCGAGCCACCAACTTGGCTGCGGCACCTGTCACTTCTAAGGCTTAATCGCTCACACACAACGGACGACAGCAACCCCAGTGTGTGAGTTCTCAAGGCCGGCCACAACGAAACACTAGAAACGCCATTCCACTGTGCGTGTGGCAGCCTGTGTGTAGTCAGAAAGCTTGCAAAAGCATCATTACGCACCTGTAAGGGTCGCTGTAGAAGCTCAGTTTGAGAGAAATCTCCCCGCCACGAGCCTCCTTTGCGTCATCATAGATCTTCTTGAAGTTCTTCTTGCCCATGGCTGACAGGCTGTTTACTACTTCAAGTACTTGAAGTACTGATGTACTTTAAGTAGGTGTCTGCCCGTGCTGCTGCCGCTGGTGACGCCTCCGCTGCCAGCGCCGCCTCTCACTCGCTATGCGCTCCTCTGGCTTGCTGCAGCCGGCCAACGTTCAACCTTATGCTGTCCGCAACCTTTTGCTGTCCGCCTTGCACCTGCACGAGTGACGCAGGTCGTGTGAGGCATGTTTTGACTTGCAGCGGTCGCGGGGAGTGCGCGCGGGCAGCTGCGCTGGCAATGAAGCGCTGTCACGGTGGCCGCACCTCTTGTCCTGCTGGACATCATGCGGCTTGGTACTGCTGCTGCACCTGCTGCTTGCCGTCGCGGACTGGCCCAGCTACCACGTGGGCCTGCTCGTCTCAGCCCCTGGGTGGCGCCGCCAGCACAGCACGCTGCACATTGCGCAAACAGAGCGCGCGCACACACATCACACGAGCATGCACACCAGACCAGACCCAGCATTCCGCCAACGAGCCGCGACGGCCCCCGCGGCACCCACCTGGCCTCTGTCGTCTGCCCCACCACACACGTGCCACTACCGAGTATGGTGGCGTCCTCTGCCGCGCGCGCTGCTTGCCACGCCGTTCTGCTGCGGGGTGGGAAACTTCCACGAAAAGTTGGAGCGCCGGGCTAAACGGCTAAACCGCACAAGTAGTCTCCCGGCAGGCTAAAGTCAAAGGCGGGCGAATCGCCTTTGCAGGCTCTGCCCGCGCTGCGCGGCGGGCTTAAATGGCTGCAGGCTCTGGCTCTGGCGTGCAGCCACGCGAGCAACTGGCGACGCCTGCACTCTCGCCATGGCACGATGATGGACGGCTGCGCTGCAATGATGGTAAACATACCCCGGGCTATTGCTGCGAGGCAACCGTTCGCGGGCATGTTCTAGTGAACTTTCTGGCTAGCAGAAGACGACGCTTTGACAGGGTTTTTTTGCGGGACGGCGGGGCGGCAGCCTACCCCCGCCCTGCGCCCTGGAAATGTGCATCAGACACGACAGTAGCTGGGCGCAGCCACCCTCGGTGTTCACAATAAGGTCGCGGTGAGAACTGCGGTCAGACTCTGTGGTCAGCCGCTGCCGCTGCGGAGGTCTGCGTGTGTGTCATCTGGCAGCGGTGCGCACCCTGCGCTGCCAGCAGGAGTGGCGATGCGAGTGCCAGCACTGCTACTGCTGCTCGCCGTGCAGCTGGCCCTCAGCGTGCCCCTAAGGTGAGTACCCAAGTTGCAGTGTCACACACGTTGCCCGCTGCTGTTCGGCGCAGTGGCTACCATGATGCACAGAGGGGACAGGTCTTCACACGTGGCATGGCGTTGGCATGCGAGCGATAAGGAACGCAAGCGGCCGCCCTAGCCAGGGACGTGCGCAGTCTTCGATTTCAAAGGCTTCCGCAGCATCACTATCTCTATGTATGCAGTGTTACAGTACCTCAACAGCAGCTGCTGCCACAGGGACAGGTGCCACTGGCTGATCCGAATGGTATTACCATCATCAAGTAGCATCACTCCTACTAGTACTAGTACAGTCTTCACTGATGGCATTTGGTGCATAATTTTCGGACTTGGGCTGTGGTGTGGTGCGCGAACCGGGGGACCACTGTTGACGTTCTCTGTAGATGACACAGTAGCTGTAACAGTGCTTTGCTTGTCAACTGCAGTGCGCACCAGCAGTAACTGTTACTGTACCATAGTGAGTCAGCCGCGAAACTGCTTGCAATGGCAGTATGCTGCTGTGCTCAGCAACTGTTAAAACATAAACCAGCAGCACTAGCTGCAGCCATAACACTCAGCACTCGCTCTGTGCCGGTACTGCTAGTAGTAGCAGCCGCCACCTAGCCAGCAGCAGTGCGCTAAAGGGCATGTAACAACTGCCACTGATGGGCCAGTGATGGCACAGCAGCAACAGGCCTCGGCAGTACTACTAATAGCATTGTCATGCTCAATGGATGTAACAGTGCTGCCATGAGCTCAACTTGGCAGCCCACCGCGGCGGCCACTTAGGGATCCGAGCTGACTCAGCCTTCGTTGTTTTGCCACCTGATTTTATCCCCAGTGGCGCAAGGACCAGCGGTGGACTTGCGACACTTTTGCAGGCCAGCGGGCACCAGCATGCACACCAGCTTGAAGCAACCGGGACAAGGCGTGCGTTACAGGACGTAGTAGAAGGTACTGACCACTGGCATGAAGTGTGCCTGTGAACAACGAATTTATCTAAATGAATGAGCAGTTTCTCGGGCTGCACAGTGGTTGAATTTCCCATGCCGGGCGCTCCAAGCTGCTGCTGACCAGCAAACCTGAAGGGGCTTCAATGAAAATCGTTCACGTCTCCGAGTCCGCTTCGGAATCCCTTCCTTGCTCTTGCAGAGAGAGCCAGCGTGATGTGACAAACACTGCGCGCCTCAATCATTTGCCCCGGTCACTCTTCATGGTTTCATGTAGCTGCGGCTGCAGCAGTTGCGAGACACATACTTTGTTGACCGAAGTAGGTCTGGTCAGCACCCGCAAGTACCAGTAAGCTGGTGAGCAGCGCGTGAAGCAGCTGCTGCACCAGATTGCCATGCAGTGCACAGTCTTAAAAGCTGTGGCCATTTTGTGGGCGGCACCAGAATGCACCAGCTCAGAGTCTGCAAACGGCACCATTGATACTGATCAGACTCCGTGAAATATGGGCACCATGGACAGACACTAGCACATGACGCAATATGCACGTACAGTATCATAGTGTCATAATATCGTTATCATAATACTGTGCATGTATACTGTACTTCGGAGCATGACATTGTGGTCCCTCATGGTCCAAACTGCCTGTGCATGGCATGTCTGGCGTGTCACACTGTCAGCCACACTGTGCTAGTAGCTATGCCACATGAAGTAGCTTAAACTCACTGTGCCATTTGCTGTGCCGGTGGCCCACTGTTACTGTTTCACCTGTCCTGCCATACAGACTGCCCACCAGGGCACGAGCCCAAGGACTCGAAGTGCGTCCCCTGTAAACAAGGTAGGCGCAGGGGCGTGCCGTTCCGCTACAAGTTGGCGACTCACAGACCGACAGTCTGCCAGTGCCATGGCATTGCCTACAATGGCATGTGTACCATTGTCACACAGACTGAGTGCAGCTGCCGGGCCGGGCGCAGCGAGCCATGCCCTCCATGCCATTCGATGCCAAAGTGCTGAGTGAGTCTCACCGTTATGTCAGCATCGCATTTCAGCAACCTTTAAGTTTAACTTACTCGCCGGCTCGGATTGGGCCGTTCGCAGCAGGCGCCGGGTCCCGAAAAAGTGGCCCACAGAGCAGCAGCTGCTGACACTTTCGAATTGCTCGCCTCTTACTCGCTAAGGCTTGTGGCTGCTGTCTTTGTGCATGCGCAACACTGCGACCGTGACGATTGCATGCTGGAGCCAGGCACCTACTCAAAGGGTGGCAAGGTTGCCTGCAGCCGATGCAAAAAGGGCTACTCCACTGCCGCCGGCGCTGCAGCCGAGGCCGCTGCATGCAACTTGTGTGCGGCCGGCTACAGCAATATTGATGCAGCTGACCCAGTTTCCTGCACGAAGTGCGTCGCTGGTACTGGCACCTGGTGAGCTTGGCGTGACCTGCCACATGGTTCTACTTAATAATAATAACTACGTAGTATGTGCTTTGCTGACACTACATGTATGTAAACCTTGCATGCTACAGCTGTACTAATACCTGGTGTCAGTACACATTTGGAGCACCACAGGTGGTTTTGCACCTCGAGCTTATCTGGCAACCATGCTTCATAATAATATCTCTCTGGGTGGCTGCAGGCAAGGTGTTTACAGCCAGCCCTGGCACTGCATCCCCTACGCACTGTCAGTCTTAGACTACTGGTACACTTTAGCCTCCCTTCATGATGATGACGCTACTGGTAGTACCTGCCCTGGGTTACCGAGCTAGCACGGCTCGTCACTTCCCGTGTTTCGCCTGCCGGAACCGTGACTCGGAGACATTCACAATATTGACACATGTTATGCCGGTGATGGTTTCACTTCATGCACGCGCAGGGCGCCGGTTGGGAGCACAGGCGCCTGCACCTTGTGTGCGGCTGGCTACGGCGAGTACCAGCCTGCAACAGGGAAGTGCACCGAGTGTGGTATTGGGACCTGGTGAGCATGGCATGGCGACGAGCCCACTGGGTCTGCTACGCTGTTACTACTTCAGCAGAAGTATTATAATAGGAGCTGCTACTAGCTTTGTTGTGCGTGTCCACGCGACCGTGTAGCATGCGCACTTGGCAGTAACCCCGCAGAAACTTGCTGATTTGCACTTGCGGGCATGCAACGACTCAGGTATTATACCTGGATCACCCGATGAGTCATGCTGGCCTGTGGCAGCCAACCGGCCATATGTGGCCGCAATGCTATCTACTAGTAGTATGCACAACTCGACGAATCGAAGCATGATCAAGAGCGAAGTTCAATATTGTAACTTCAACTTCACACAACAACTTCAACTTCAACTTCAGTCACAGTTGAAGTTGTAACTTGTGACCATATGGTTCGATTTTGAATAAAATTGACAGGTCGACGCCATTTGCAACTTTAAGGGCTACAAGGGCCTCTGGGGGTGGCCTCCATTTTTTTACATGAGGCCATCTTGAGGTTCCTCAGTTTGGAAATGTTGTCGTTTCGACTTCTGAGTGCTCGTTCCGACATTATCAGAATCCGAACCTGGCGACTGGTTATGATAGCTGTGCGCTCTCAGCAACAAAAAAGTACAATGTAATACCGGTATATATACTGATGTTAAACAGCAAGCATGCAATTTACCACCTCTTAGACTAGTGCTTTGAGCGGCCGTCAAGCGTCACGGTGGGCTCGGCCTGCCAGGGCATGTCCTCTAACTACCAGTAGGTGCGCTTCTAAGAATCTGTGTGGTCGCTGCAGGCAAGGTTTTGACAGCCACTGGTAGCCTTGCATGCTCCACGCAGCAACAGCCACGCCTACCTTCGGTGCCCCTGCCTGGCTGGCACTGACTGGCAAGCTTGACCTAAAATATCGGTCCTATTTGTTGCTTTTCTCTTGCCGCTTGCCGGCGGGTGTACGTCCAGGGCGACGGCCGGGCACACAGGGACATGCACTGCGTGTCTCGATTTCAAGACGACCAGCAAGGCCGGTCGCAAATCTGCTTCGTCCTGCAACGTATGCATGGAAGGGTATGGGCGCAAGGCAGGCAGCAGCGCTTGCACACTCTGCGATATCGGCACCTGGTAAGCCGCGGGGGGGGCGCAACCAGCCTACCTGACTTATCGCATCCGACACCTGATAGCTAGCTTGATTTATTCGAGTGGGCGTGCAAAAACCCTGGCCTGGTGCAGTTACTGTTACAGTAGTTGACTTTGGCCGGCGTGCGCCAGCGGTCCAGCCAGTGGCATGTGGCCCCACATAGAGTAGACTAAGTGCCGGTACCAATTTTTGTGGAGTATGTGCCTCACATAGTATTACACACGGTGACATGTGATTGACCTGCAGCATCGCTACTGCATGCAACTGCCATCCGCAACAAGGCCCGGTTAGCTGTTTAAGTGCAGCTGCAACAGGTGCAGGCAACATTGCAATGCAACTGCAGCAGTGGGCCTGCGGGCGGTGCTGCATGGCCTTGCCTGCAACCTGGTCTGACCCGCATAGTATTATTAGGCTACAGTGATTATCATGTCAACATTTTGTAACAGCTCCTGGCTGGTGCCGCAGGCCCTGGTACGCCCACTTGACCCTGGTCACATAGGGTTGCGTGAAAACGTACATGCTCGAGCAAGCCATATACGCCGTATACGGAACGTACATACAGCATATCTGGCTAGTGTTCTGGAAGAATGAGTGATAGACACAGGTTGGGGCAGGCGTGTGTTGGTAATGTCTGGTGCTCTTACATAGTAGAAGAAACCTAAAAGGTTGCTGAGCCCAGATGCTGCCGTCACGGTGGCTGGGGCAAAAACGCCAGGCCGAAGCCTGTGAGGTGATTTGCCCACCTGGTGAAAACACCATAGTGGGTGGCCCAGCAAAGTGGACGTTTGCACGTTTTTTTACAAGGAAAAAACGCCCATATATGTTTCCGTGCAACCCTACCTTGCGTCCTGCACGTCCAAGCGCTTGATGCTGCAACTGGTACCCGCCACGCTCTGATCACTTTCACTGCTCTCGATCATGCAGGGCAGCTGCAGGAAACGCAGGCGAATGCACTCCATGCACCAACAATACGACGACAAGCGGCACTGGCAGCATCTCTGATTCGTCTTGTAACAAGTGCGTGGCGGGGTACGGCGCCTACGTGAAGGGCAGCGGCTGCTCGGAGTGCGCGCAGGTGACTCACCGGATGCAGCGTGGCAAAACTACTAGTAATGGCAATGGTGATAATAATAATAATAGTGATAATAATAATAATATGGCATGCGCACTGAGTCTCGCGCATGCCACGGTGTGACTACGCCTGGTGATGCACAGGTTCTGGGGCACCCGCATGTCGCAAGTGTGTGTGCTATAGGCGCACTGCCAGGTCATACACCGCCAGGCATTATTCAGGTTCGTCACTGCGTGGTGCTATCAGTGATATGACGTGAGGCCTAACAAGTCACCACGTCGCTAGGGGTGCGCGTGTCACACTGGAATGCACAGCATTGCCTCACATAGCGCCTAACGCATTTGCAAATGTCTCCAATGTTTCCGTGCACTGTACACGGTTCGTGCACTGCAGGGCACAGGCGGCAGCACCTCTACCCCCTGCAACGGTGAGTTTAGCACAGCATACTAATAGTATGTCGCATCTGGAACATGGCAGTGATGTTACTGGTGTGGTAAGCTGCACGACGGTGACCCTGCGCGCATGTGAGCAGTTGGCACCAATGGGCACTCATCAACAGCCCCTGAGGCATTTGCATACCACTTGTACATTCCCAGTGACACAGTTTTACATCCCAGGTTGCCTTTTGTGTGCAACCAGTTGCATCGCACAAGTCATGCCCGGACATGTGAAAAAAAAAACCAGTAGTACTAGTGGAGGGCTTACTAACTTAAAGCCCGGGCCAGATACTGCCGTGGCTGGGGACCCAGGGGCAAAATGCCAGGGTCAAGCCCGTGGGCTAATATGTGCACCTAAGCTGGTTAACACCTGGTGAATGTCTGGACTGGCCAGTTAACCCCCACACCTACACGCGCTGGTCAGTAAACTACTTCGAAGTGCCGGTATACATGCGGTCTTGACAGCTGGGGATGCTGCAGTCTGCGAGTGCCATTATCAACAAGGTTCAGGGGAGGTGCGCCCAGCGCGCCAACTTGTCAACGCATGCTCAATGTGCTCTGCTGTCATGCGCGCTAACACGCTGCATTTTTTCCCTCCGCTCACAGGAGTGCACACCTACTAGACTAGGGAACTTAGTAAGTAGTGATGATGGCAAAACGGGCACGTGCACGTGCACCAGCTGCTGCAGTCCTCCAACAGTGACACTGTCCTTGAAAATGGCGCCTGCAGGCGGTCACTCTGAAACAGTCACTCATGCAATGCAAGAACTTGAACCAAGTAACGCCTCATCTCTCCCCTGAAGTTGTCATTGCAATGGGACGGTTTGAGCTGGGCTGCCTAATGGGCTGATGTGCGACACTGCCCCCCCCGGGGGCGGCCCTAATTAGTTGTTTTAGTTAGTTGGTCAGTTAGGGCATGCTGGTTTACAATTATTCTCACATAAACCCGTCACACAAGTGCGCCGAGCCGAAAATTTGTAATTCCACAAGCCTTAGGGGTGCCGCGCCCGTCGTTAACATGGCACCTCGCAAGTGCCGTGCAGTGCACCAACGCTTGGGGTGCCCCACCGCGGGCGCCTGCCACCGTTGCCGCGCCACGGGTGTAGGGTTGCACGAAAAGGTACATGAGCAAACCATTTACGCCGTGTACGGAGCGTTTGATATATAATACAGCATACTTCGTATATGGCTGTAATGTTTTGAAGAAAATAGCGATTATCTGTCATAGCAGCAGCTTGGCGCAGGCGTGCGTGGGCAATGTCTGGTGCTCTTCAAGTTGCATGGTGGCTGACCCAGCATAATACCGGTAGGTTATTGCACGTGTTGGCAAGGGAAGAAAAAAAAAAAACGCCCATATATATGTACGTATACGTTTTTCATGCAACCCTACGGGTGGGCCAGGCGCTCCTGCAGGCCCCCGTGACACTAGCTTAAACTTTGCAGGGAGATGCGTCGGAGGAGTGCAATGTCAATGGCCTGGTGCAGAGCACTGCAACTCGAAACTTGCCGGTCGTGTGGTGATTTTTTTTTTGATGGCGGCGCGCCGCGTCCCATGTGGTGGTTGGGCAAAAGAGCACTGCGCCACTTGGCTGTCGACATCGGGTACTGCTCCCGAACAGCGTCTAAGCAAAACCACTACAGTAGTTTGGCGTTGCCTCAACTGTGATACCAAGGCAGGTCGCGGAGCTGCCAAGGCACACCTGATATGTACACTTCTACACCAACCACCACACCCAGCGGCAGCCGCTCCATCACGGTGCACCCCACCTGACACCGCACCGCCCTACCGCCCTGTGCACGGTTCCCTCCCTCACACACCCCGGCTGCGCACACTTCGGCTGCCCGGACTCAGAAGTTCCTGCGACCGGGAGCAGCAGCAGCGTGAACGTCACGGCCGTCGTGGCGGGCTCCGTCGCCGCCGCCGTGCTACTGCTGCTGCTGGCGGGCGCACTGCTATACACACGGTCTCGCAAGGCAAAGGCCAGGAAGGCTAGCGCGGTGATCGAGATGCCCGAAACCGGAGGCCTTGGGGCGGCCGGGGGCGTTGCCTACAGGAGCAGGAGCTGGGGCAGTGCGGCACACTTTGTGCCCGAGATAGGGGGGCAGCGAGTGACGTGGGGGCGGACGATGGAGCTGATGGGGGGGGACAACGCCTTTGCCGATGCGCTTACGGTGAGCCTCAGGCTTGACAAATAATTTCACTTTGTGTTTACAAAGGAGCGGGGGCTGTGCACAGGCGGACGAGTGGGCAGAAGTTACATTTGATGGCATTGTGCAATGCAGCAACACGTTCTACTGCATCTACGCCAGTGATGGGGGGGGACAACGCCTTCGCCGACGCGCTTACGGTGAGCCTCGGGGTTGCGCAAACTGAAGGAGCGGGGGCTGTGTACAGGCGGACGAGTGCGCAGCTCCAGGTTGTTAAACAAAAAACAGCAACAAAAATGGGTGCAGTTAAATGAGCGGGCAGAGGGTGGAGTTGAAAGTGGTGCACTCTGTCTCGTGGCACATGCGGTGCACACTCCCGAATAATGAACGAGTACAGCATGGTGCATCCGTTGTGCCAGCAAGGCTGGTAGTATAGTATCACCTAGTGACACATGTAGTGTGTGCAACAGACTCTGAGACAACATGTCAGTGGTTGCACTTAATAATATTATGACTATTAGAATGCAGTAACTTTAACAGTCACCGGTATAAATTGTCGGAAATGTAGTGGCAGGCGCACTAGCGGCACATTCTGGCATCGCCAACACCGCAGCCGTGCGGACTGCTGACTCAGCCGCCCTCCTCCCCTCCCTCCCCCCCCCTCCCCCACTCTGTCGCATAGGATGAACTGGCAAAGCACTCCCGCGCTGGCGTGGGCCCCTTCTTCTGGGAGTGCGCGCCCGTGTCGTCAAGCACTCTGGAGTCCACGCACTTCGAGTTTGTGGTGCTGCCCGCTCAGCAGCTGCGTGGCCGGCGGCCCGACGCGCGCAGCTTTGCAGAGTACATCGACGCGCAGGACGGGAACATGGCCGTCACAGCCTTCCCTAACCTTGGGCGGTGAGACTCAGTACAAAGTACTTCTTGGAGTATTCAGTACACTGTGGTACATACGTAGTACCGGTACTTCATACTGCGAAGTACATGACGGTGTCCATTTCTCTTAGGAGTGGAGGCCTAAGGCTAGGTGCATCTTGGTATTACTAACCTCACCCAGCTGCCCATTGGCAGTATTCCGGCCCTTGAATGCCCGGGTAACCGTTGGGCGTCACAAGTCACGAGCACATTAACTGATGTGATACGACTGCATAAGCTCCAACCCATCATGCATGATGCAGTAGCAAGGGCACGAGACGCACTGCTTGCAGAGTGGACAGCCGCTTGGGACAGCACTTTGCCCAAGCACCACAGTTTGAGGTAACAATGGCGGCGGTCTGCCATTGACAACTGCCCCTGCCCCCCTTCCACCCCCCCCCCTCCCCCTTGCCCCCCTTTGCCCCCCCCTCTCAACACCAGGAACACAACCCTGGTGTGCCCCACACGCGCCGTGGCCGCCGGCCACTACACACACCTCGCCGCGTTTGTGACCGGCGCGCCGCGTGAGCAGCAGCGCATGCTGTGGCGGCGGGTGGCTGCGGAGGTGCGGAAGGCACTGGCGGCACACCCGGATGCTCCCGTGTGGCTGAGCACGGATGGGCGTGACGTCGCGTGGCTGCACGTTCGCGTGGACACGCGTCCCAAGTACATCAAGCACGTGCCGTACCGCGCCGCGACGGGGGGGGTGCCGATGGCCTAGGCCCTTTGGCAAGCTTTTTTTTTTTTCGTTTTGCCGCAGCGGCTGCTGCTGCGCGTGCCTGAGCGGCTGCTGGCAGTGGCAGCCAAGAAGACAGCGGTTGCTGGGGTTGGGGTTGGACACGGGCTCACAACTATTTCAGTTGCCATGCTGGGCCGTCGGTCGGTACACACCTCACAGAGGAGGAGCGCCCTCAGGCTGAGCACGAAAGTGTGGGGCAGCGGCGGCACAGAGTACTGCAGTGATGTTTTAAGGGCTCAGGGTAGGCAGTGGTACATGTATCTAATGGCCCCCGAGTGCCTGCCATTTTATCACATCCAATTTGGCAGTTGCATGCTAGCTGCAGTTGTTCAGGGGCGCACATTCATGCGCATCGCGGCACCGGCGGTGCTGTCGCCGCCCGTGCTGCTGCCACTGTGGCAGCTGTATACGCCCGGGTAGAACAGTTTGTTTCTTGCCGCAGGCTGCACCTCCTCCACAGGGTAGCCGAGATTTTTCTGTGCTCGTGGCCGAGATTTTTCTGTGCTCGTGCAGAGTTACAGTGGAGACTCAGTCTGTCAGAGACACGAATGTGGTGTACACTACCTGCAGTCGCCAAGTTCGGACAGCGGCGACTGCTGCAGTCGGCCTGTCCCTGGCTATGGCATATGGCCACATGGGGTACCCATCTGCTTGCACATTGTACCTTCTGCAAATGGCAAATGTGTCTGTGACAGTGTCACTGACAGTCCCGCTAGCGTGCTGCCACGGTGCCTGAATCAACTACTTCATAAGAAGTACATGTAATAACTAGCAGTGTGCTAGCACTGCATGCATACGTGGTGTCGCAAATGAACTGTCCAACTATATGCGTCAAACCGCCTGTATGTAGCCACAATGTTCCGGGGCCTACTCCCGGTGTCATCATGAGTCATGCTCCAGGCCAGGGCCAGTGGCGTGCCAGCTACCATGGCAGTTTCTTTAAACATGCAAAATTTGAATAATTAGGGTGACAATACTGTTTGTGATAGACTGTGTACCCTGGCTGCCGTAGCCACATGGCATGTGATTTTAAACCAGTACCTCAAGCATTTGATAATACTGCGTAAGCACAACGAATTGCACGCCATAATATATTGTACATGTACATGCATTTAAACCCTGCTTGGCAATCGAGACAACTCACTTCAGTACACACAAGGCAGGTCACGAGCAGCAAGCAGACTCCAACAGACCAATCGCACCTGCTGATTTCATCTCCTGGAGTTTGCCACCACGCCACCATACTTCTGAAGTAGTACTACTTTTGCAGGTCGAGCCCTAGCTAGCCTGCGGGCACCCGCTAGCCCTCTTCTTGGTCCGTACACGTGTACATACTTGTCGT
>JAULBY010019788.1:0-19183 GCA_032358315.1 Ophiocytium majus | reverse complement strand
GACCTCTCCCCGGGGGGGGGGGGGGGGGGGGGGGGGACGCCGGAACTGCGGAACTCTCCTGGAGACAAACCTTATTAAAAAAACAAGCCGTACACTGAATCACGCGGCGGCACCGCCATCGCCACGGCGCTGAGGTGGGGGGCGGCTGCACTGCTGCTGCTGACGCGTGGGACTGTCGGGCGACGGCGCAGTCATGGGGGCAGGTGGGAAAGTGGCCCTCACATGCTGGCTGGTGGCGACAGCAGCAGCAGCGGCAAGCCCCGGGACCCAGCAGCAACAGCGGCAAGGGCAACTAAGGCTAAGGCGGCCGATGTCGAGGGCTCTGGACGCGGCCGCGGACTGTGAAGTGCAGGTGACTAAAGCTGGTGCGACTTGTGTGGCGCCGCTGGTTGTCGGGGGCGCGTTCTGCGCTCCCCTGCGTATGTGCATTGCGGCAGCAAAGAGTTGGAGCAAGGCCGACACGTGTGTGAGAAGCACAAGAGGTGATGGATGATGCCTCAGCTAGTCCTCCACCGCCCCTGCCGCCTTCCGTGCTTCACTGTCTAACGCTCCTTCCCGCAGGACATCGTCTGCAGCGAGGACACAGAGTGCTCCCGCTGCAGAGACGAGTGGGCAACCCTGCCCCCAGCAGACGTCGACTCGGGAGCTGCGGCACCGTGCACTGAGGAACACGTGCGGAGCCTGTACGGCGGCACGCTGTCCGCCGCCTGCGCCGCCAACTCAGCCATGTCTCGCCTTGTAGACTGCACAGCAGCCAGCGTGGCCACCACGGTCTGCGGGTCCGTCCCCTGCCTGCCCCAGTTCAACGCGTGCTCGCTGGACGCCAGCTGCTCCGAGTGCATGGCCCTCCCCTTCGCCGCCGACAGCCTCGGCAAAGCCGTCAACGCGTGCGGTGACGTCGCGATTCTCGTCGGCAACGCGGGCATGCCCCCAACGTGCAATATTGGCGCGGGGCCGCTGTTCGACGTGCTGCAGTGCCTCGCGTCGCAGGCCACCCCGACGCCCCTGAAGTGCACCGATTTCGGCTCCGACGTGCCAGTGCTGGGGCAGGAGTTGGAGGAGCAAGAGAGCTCGGGCGCCGGCGCGGCGGCGCGCGTTGCGGCTGGCGTGGCGGCCGCCGTTGTGGCTGCCGTGGCACTGCTGCTTTGAGGCGCGCAACGGTGAGTGGTGGCGTTGAGAGTACTGTAGCGCGCACGTTGCAGCTGGCGTGGCGGCTGCTGTCGTGGTTACCGTGGCGCTGCCGCTGTGAGGCACACGGCGGTGGCTGGTGGCGGTGAGAGTAGTTAGCGGTCTGCTGGCAGCAGACTGCAAAATTCACTGACACGCGGTAGTCGTTTGCTGCGTGTCGCGTGACGTGCCCCCAGGGCTTTCGCGCGTATTGCGCGGTTCTGGCAGGCGTTGTCGCGTAGTGACAGCGCTACCGGCTTGGCCTGTAGCTAGCAGCAGCAGCGGGTAGCAGCGTCTGTTTTTACCCTTCCACTTTCCTAGGAAAATCCCGTCTCAGGCTTTTTGTGCCGCACACTTTTTGAAGTGGCATGGCTTTGCTGCCGGTGCTGTGTTGTAGTGTGACGGGGTGCGCACATCACGCCACGAATGTCAGTTGCGTGAGACGCACACCAATTACAGTCTTTTTTACACAGTTGCGCATGCAACGGTAGTGAACCCATGTGCAGTGGCTGCAGTGTGCATGTTGCCATTGTCTTGTATCAGTACACACCTCGAAGCGGTTTGATTTGTTTGCCTTGTGGGCGTGCAAGAGCCCATGCTTCAAAGTACTATTCAGTGCCAACATGCCCGCGCACCAAGTCATTGAGCCTTTGCGTGCTAGCAAGAGCACACTCTCTTCTGCTTTCACGTCAGGCGCGGCGAGCAGCACCGCAAGCAGCACCGAAGCAGCAGTGTGAGCACTCAATAGCTCCCCTGTGATGCGCACAGTACATTACTGCGGGGCGCACCTCCGTCTCTCAGTGCGCACAGCACGCACTACCTTTGTGTCAGTCAAGCCCACCATGCACTACTGAGGTATGTGGCGCACTTTGATAGACGGCAAACGCACCGGCACGAGCAAAGCGGCAAGGGAGCAGCCGGCGGCGCTTGCACCAGCACCCAGCCACTGCAGGGCAAAACTGCCTCCCGACAGTGGTGCCGACCCGCCAGGAGTACGCACCCGCACACGCATGCTAGACACCCCCGCAGGAGCAGCAGTTAAACGGGCGGCTCGCAGCGGCGAACTCGCAAAGTTTTCAGGCTGTGGTGATCACTGCCCAGATATGACTGCAGCGCCCGCCTGGTCTCCACCAACAGCGGCGGCAGCAGCCACGCCACAACCTCCTCCATGCCACCCTCAGCGCGACGCCGCCGCGCTGCTACCCGTCGCATGCCTGGCCGCGGTAACTGGCAAGCTGTCGCGGCGGCGGAGGCAGCACAGTCCGGGGCCAAGCGCCACGGGGGCGGTGGCTGATCCATAGAGCGAGGCGGCGCCCACAGCGGCCGTGAGCGCACCGGGGGTTCACTCGTTGCCGGGGAGGGAGTCGGGCGGTCCCGCGGCGGCGGCGGCGTGTGCGCTTGCCTCCTCCCGCGCCACCGCCAGGAGCTCGTTGAGGGCGCCGCTCTTGGCGCACAGCGCGTGGAAGAGGGAGCTCTCGTCCTCCAGCAGCTGTGGCGCACCATGGCGCACATGCGGCAGAGGTGGCGGCGGCGTTTGGGTGTGAGGCGGCGCCATTGGCGGTAGCGGCGCACATGTGGCAGAGGTGGCAGCGGCGTTTGGGTATGAGGTGGCGCCAGTGGCGGTGGCGGTGCGTGTGCTGGGTGTGCGCGTGCAGCGGTGGCGGGGGGGAGTGTTGTGGCATGCCTTTGCATTGGCGGTGGCGGGGGTTAAGGCGGGTGACGGCGTGCGCCGCAAGTGCCGATGGGCATGAACTACCGAAGTATATAGTACCATATGTAGGTTAATACCCTTTGAGTACTTAGTACTTCAAGAAGTATGTACTGTAGTGTAGGTATTTCACGCAGTGTGCAATCCGAAAGTACTCTTGAAGTGTACATTCTGTACCAGAGCATGCGCAGCAGCGCTGCTGCGCAAGCCGTCCCCGCGCCTGCTTTGAACAGGGCACACGGCTTGTCCTCAAGTTGGCACGCCGCACCGCACGCAGGCAGACGTGCGGGCAGCGCCAGCGCCGCCCATGCCGCGCTGCAGCCACTGCAGCACCGCCCCAGGGGCGGCCGACCACACCGTCCACCAGAGAGGCCTCACCTGGAGCGGCGGCGCGAACTCCGCCACCTGACCCTTCTCCAGCACCATAATCTTGTCATAAAACACGACCGTGTGCAGGCGGTGCGCAATACACAGTATCGTGCAATCCCTGCGCGTGCGCGCGCGCGAGCACGGGGGGGTGGGGAAGGGGCAGACGAGAGCACGCATGGTCAGTCATGTGAGTGTGTGAGTAGTAGCACGCCAGGCGCACCGGAAGCATGCCCGCACGAAGGAGCGGGGGTCGGGTTTTGGGCCCAACCAAGGCCAGCCTTAATACTTGCATGGGGCGTTTTTGGTCAGCTGCACGCTGACCGGCGGGCGTCATGGGTGTGCAAGGCACAGGCGCCAGCAAACATGGCAGAGAGCGGTGTGCCGCGGTCGAAGTGTGAGTTGTAGTTTGCCCCCACACGTCCTAAGGCAGGCGTGACAGGTTGGTACATGCCGCCTTGACTGCGTCCCTGCTCTGAGCACACGTGAAGGGTGTGCGCCGTTCCAAAGTAGCCACCCGGGCGGCGGAGACATGGGCAGGGCCAAAGTAGTGAGCGGGCCACAGTACTCTGGGAGCCAAGCAGTGAAGTATTTCAGGAGGCCAAGTAACAGATAGTAGCACATGCTACTGTACATATACCTGGCAACGCAAAACAATGGGGTGGGGGGGGGCGGGTGACATACTTCAAGAGGCACACTGTTTAGGTTACCCTTTTACACACATCCGAAGTACCAGTAGTAGTACGTACTACCTAGTACTACAAAGCATCACCAACTACAGCAGGCGGGCGACTACTTCGGAACAACATGGTAGGGGGAGTTCGGGTGCGCAGCCTCAGAGCTGGCGCATGAGTAGTGATGGGTCATGGCGTATAACGTACTTTATACGTTATACTATAAAATACGGCGTATTTCTACGCCCAAAAACGCGATATGCGCAAATTTGCCGTAAAAATACGCTCATCTGCATACGTTATATGGCGTGTTTAGACACGTTGTACGGCGTATAATGCAAAAATTATACGCTGTGACCCATCGCTACGCATGAGCATCATGGTGCCTCACCTCAGCTCGCTACGCATGACCTCCTGGATCAGTATGTCCGTCTCCTGCGCACGCGCGTGCGGCCGTGATGCATGTGACAGCGCAGGTAAGTAACGTCGGGACATGCTGCGCAGCGCTGCTGCAGTGTTACTCGCCGCACAGGCAACAGGGAGGAAGCAGCGCGTGGCACGGTGGTGCATGCTGCCGGCGGGTGCGCGATGGGGCGGCAGCGTTGCCGCACCAAAGGGTTGTTAGGTTGTCGCTGATCACCCAGCGGCTGAGGGGTTTGCACGCTGCAATCGGCATGTACCTTTGACCAGCACGCGGGCACAAGCACTATGTGTATACTTAAATACAGTACTGTTATAAACATGTACTAGTAGCAGTTATGTGCGAATGAAAATTAATGTATGCGGTGTGCAAGAAGGGTACTCAAGGCCACGAGCGTCCAAGAAAAGCACCGCCGTGCGCGGCATGAGATGACACTCACCGGGTCAACGGCGGCTGTTGCCTCGTCCATCACCTGCTCAGCAGCGAAAATGCACAGCGCAGCCGCACACATGAACTTAGCAACGAGCACAAGCGGGCGCACGCCGTGCTGCAACGACAATGGCGGCTGCCGCGGCGCGAGTGGCAGCATTGCCGCAGCTGTGACACCAGCCCGCAGCAATTGTTGCATGGGGCACGCACGCGCAGCACCGCCGCGCGTGTAACCGCAGGGGTACGTGGCATAACCCTGCATGCGTGACCACACGGCCGTCACAGTGCCAGTAAGCTATGGTGCTCTGCAGACAGGTGAAGGAACTGCAGTAGTTGCTGGGGTGGTTTACCGGCTGCCTTGTAGGGCAGAGTTGATGTTGCGGCCGCGCAGTTCCAATTGGAGCCAAGGAGGGGGGACGGGATGGCCCGGGGAGGGAGGGGGGTATACACTAGCCGCCCGCACCAGCAATCATACAGCCTTCCCAAGTGGAGACTCACAAAAACCCGGGCAGCATGGTGTGCACACGTAACCCCCCGACGCGGCTCACCAGAATTGCGGCGCGGCGCACGAGCGCGCGCGCCATGCACATGAGCTGGCGCTGCCCCATGGAAAGGTTGGACCCCCCCTCCTCGACGGGCGAGTCCAGGGACGACACGGAGCGCGCAAGGTGCGCACGCTGCAGCGCCGACCACAGCTCCGCGTCACTGTTTTCGATTTTTTGATTTTGTGTGGGAGCCCAACGCAACATTGCAGCACACAGGGGGGGGCAGAGGGGGGGGTGATTAAGACAGTGATTGCAGCAAACATGGAAGCTCAGTGGGCAGGGACCGTCGCTTGGGGGGGGGCGGGTGGCAGCAGTGGCATCGGCAGTCGGTACATGCTTGGCTTATGGACTTTGGGCAGCTGGTGGCAGTCGTTCTGGGGGCAGTACGCGTTACTCCTGTGAAGTATATGTGCAGGGGTGTGTGCCCTGCATGCAGCGGCCGCTGCAGCACGGGCTGGTGTAGCCACTGCTGCGAGACTACTGCTCTTCCAAGCGCCCCTGCGTGAAGCACAACTCACTTGTACTGGCTGAAGGGGTCCAGGTTGGAGCGGATTGTTCCGCGGAACAGGACGGGGTCCTGGGGAACGATCGCCAGGCGTGAGCGCAGGTCCTCCAGCCCCATGGCGAGCGCGTCAACGCCGTCAATTACTATGTGGCCGGCTTTGGGCTCCACCAGGCGGAACAGCGCCGCCGTGAGGGATGATTTGCCGGCGCCTGGGAGGGGGGACGGGGAAAAATGTAGTGGTGGGTGGGTGGTGGGCGGGTGGCGGAAGGCTGGCAGGCGCTCGGGGCGAATGGCATGGTTGGGGGTGCGGACAAGCAATCCATCCTATGGGGTTGCAAAGACATACATACCGAAGAACTACGTAGTAGCATACTAAAATATATATACTACCAGAAGTATGTGCGTAAACGTTTTAAACACATCCGTCGAAAGTGTACCTACATGAGACCCGCTTTTCACAGCATAGTCAACTTCAAATCATGTGCAGAGCCCACTGAAATGGCGGCGGCAGCACCTTCCTGAGAAGTGCATTCTCAGCTGTGCCCACCCAACCGCGCCGCCCCGCTATCCCCAGTCCCAGTGCCCCCCCCCGCGCAACATGCCTACATTCACTCACGAACCTGGCTGCCGCCATACGGACAGCCTACTTCACGCACAACACATTTCTAGAGGGTGCAAGTGGTGAGCGGCCCAGGCTCCGCGAGTGCCCAAACCCGTCCCCTATTTCACTCTGCACGGGCAGTTACATGTCCCCGCAGCCTGCGTAAACGGCCCAAACTAGCACAGCTCCAGCACCGCCATGCGCCCGCGTGCACGCACGGCAGGCGAGAGGGGGGGGGGGTCTCACCGGTGCGCCCCACAATCCCCACGCGCGTGCGCGGCTGCACCGTGAAAGTCATGCGCTCGATAACGGGCGCGGACGCGCTGGGGTACTGCAGCGTGAGGTCCGTCACGCGGATGGCGCCGTGCTGCGGCCACGTGGGGGGCGGGCGCCGCCCCTCCACCTGCGCTCCACAGAAAAAAATTCGTTTGCACGCGCGCAGGGGAGGGGGGCGGCAGTCAGCAAGTTGCGCGCGCGGCGTGTGCGCAAGGGAGAGGGGGCGGGAGTCAGTGCAATGCGCGCTCGGTCACAGGGGGGGGGGGAGTCACAAGGCGCACTAACCGGTGTGTGCTGCGGCCGCGTGGGGGGCGCACGCCGCCCCTCCACCTGCGCTCCAACAACGAAATTTCGCGCGCAGCAGAGTGTGGGCAGTCGGAGGGAGGGAGGAGGCCATGGTTCAGCGCGCTCGCAAGAGGGGAGAGCGGGCCACATGGTGGGGGGCAGGCGCCGCGCCTCCACTTGTGGTTCACACAGGTATTCACGCACGGAGTGTGCGCGACCCGAGCGACCGGGGGAGGCGGTGGTCAGCCGCGACAAGTTGCGCGCGCGTGTGCGCAAACGGAGGGACGGAGGAGGCGGCGGTCGGCGCTCTCGGTTGCAAGGGCGGGGGAGGTCACGTGGCGCACTGCGCGGTGTTATGCCAGGGGGCGGGTGTGCTGGCGGCAGCGCTGGCGCCTCGCCGATGTGGCAGGAGCGGGCTGCTGGCGCATGTGCACTAAGTCAAAAGTGGCACCGCCGGGGGGGGATAGTGATGGGGAGAAAGGGCTGATGTTGCACCGCCGGTGAGCGCAGCAGCCGCGGCGAAGCGGCGTGCGGCAGCGCTTGTAGCGTGGAGCATGTGCGGCGCCAAAAAACACATGTTTCGAAATTACTGGAGTGACGCTGGGCAATGCGCCCGTTCCCCAACACCAGTAGAGTCACCGCGACGGGGGGGGTGCCAGGGGCCAGCAGGACAACAAAGCATGGCACGCGTGAGGTAACTGGTCTCACCACAGGTGGGGCCTCCTGCGGCGTCGCGAGGTACTCCTGCACCCTCTCGACGCAGTTCATCTGGGGGGCGGGGCAGGAGCGGGAACACAGTGGCATTCGGTCAGCTAGGGGTTCGTGTGCACTGATGGGCAGGAGGTGGGCGAGGGCCATGCCCCCCCAGCGAACAAGGACATGGCACACACAGGCGGGGGCAGCGCCTTAACCACTTCGTGCAAGGTGGCGGACATGAGTAGTGATCGGTCACAGCATATCTTCGCATTATACGCGGTACAACATACATACTTACTAATTGGCGGGAATCGTGTGCGGGTGCATTTTCTGTGTTGATGTGACGGGGAGGGGAGTTGGTGCCTCACCCATGTCACCGGTGTGCAAGTCTGCGCACCTCTGACACGAGATGCCTCAACTCTGCCAAGTCGCGGGCGTCCGGTAACAATGTTATTTCACAAGTACGTTGGTACACGTGTCCAGCATACGGAAGTGCTCGTTGGTTATGCACCCATTAAGTTTCAGGAGTACATGCGGGATGCGCTGTGCAATAGCCCCCCCCCTCGATCACTGTGCCCACGGCCTGATCACACAGGGCCCGGCCATGAAGAGCAGCGGGTATGGTACTCTGCACCCACACTCGCGTGGTCTGCACAGGCCAGTGGCACTGCCACCGCCAAGCACCGCCGAGGGCGGCGGCAGCGCGCGAGCGCGCGCACAGAGAAATTTGCGAGCCGCCTCCATCGAACATGATGGAGGGCTCGCAAGATTGCTTGTGGCTGGTTTTGCTTGGCACTTACACCACCCAAGCTGCCGTCGTAGCATTCGTGAGATGAATTGTGCATTCTTGTCTGTTTGGAAGCCACGCCACCTTGGTTGGCATGTGTGAAGCGGAAGGAGAGGGAGCGCACCTGCATCTCCAGCAGCGCGTGCTCGCGCACGAGGTACTTGAGCGCATCCGTGAAGTTGAGAGCGTACCTGCGCCGCCAACACACGCACACGCGCACATAAAAATAATTCACTGTGACAGAAGCGTTCGAACACTGTGCCTGCGCGCCTGAACACCATTCACTGCCAGCACAAGCAACACTGTTACCGACGAGATGGCGTGCTGCATCCCACGCACTTGCGGAAGCACGCAGAGGGTGGGTGGACGCTGCGCTGCTGTGCACACGCTGGTAGTACCTGATTAGGTTTACTCACAGGTAGTGATGGGGGTCAAAGCGCGTACGTTTTGCATTGTATACACCGCATAATGCATGTAAATACGCCGTACAACGTGTACAGATGAACGTATTTCTACGGCAAATACGCCGTATGTCCGTGTTTATACGGCAAATACGCCGCATGTCGCGTTTTTGGGCGTAGAAAAACGCCGTACTCTGTATAACGTATAAATACTTCATACGCCGAGCAGACTCAGAGTCTCTTAGGCTGCGTGTTTGCCGACCGGTCACAGTAGAAGCCGTTCCTTGGCGCTTGTGCTCATACCACTGGCAGTCTGCAGATTGCTGCGTGTGCTACCAGGGTTCATGATGCCAGTGGCACTTCAATTGGCCAGTGCGGACGACCACACAACCTGCTGCAGAAACGGGGTCGGACGCGTTAGTGAATTCGAAGGCACAGCCTTGCAGAGTGTGTTTGAGCCACTTTTCACATACGCCGCCGCTGCAAAGGGGCTACTCACAGGAGGGCGAGGCCCGCGGTGGTGGCGGCAATGTGGTCCTTCCCCCAGTACACCATGAACGCGCCCGCCAGGAGGGCGACCGTCGCCCCAATCACCTGCACCCTGCATGCGGGCACGGCCATACATGGAAGGCACCAGCAGAAAGGTGCCAGTCACGTGGTCAGATGCTACTAACAACTGGTGCATACTTTTGAAATATGTACGTTGTAATGCATGTACGTCCTAAAGTATGTACGTTCTAAAGCATGTACGTCCTATACCTATATGGTAGTACGTTCTAAAGCATGTACGTTCTTCAGCATGTGTGTTCTGAAGTATGTACGTTCTAGAGTACTCTTAGTATGTACATTCTAAAGTATGTACGTTCTAAAATAAAGTATGTACTGTAGTACTTGCTGGGAGGACATACCAGGCACGTACGTGCAGCACACAGGGCACTGTCGGCTGTGACGCTAGTGAGCGCACAACAGAGAGGCCGAGCCCGACAGCGTCGGCAGCTGACGGGGGGATGCGGTCAGAGACTCCTTGTGGAAATAATAGTACCGCATGCATACATGTGCATACATGCATCACGCAAGACTTTTGTACATGACCATATGATTACACTGAGCGCATGTGTCGAAAAAAGACAACTACCAGTAGTAGAACAGGTGAACGGCGCTGTGCGCAGCAGGTGCGGTACAACACTGTCGCCGCCATAGCAGCCGCCGCGCCCTCTGCAGCACCGCCCGCTGCGGCGCCAGCGACCACCAGGGTTGGGGGCTGGGGGTAGGAGCAGAAATGGGGTGCACCAGTGGCAGTTGCCCATCAGCGCACCTTATATTGAACCACCGGTTGGAGACCCAGAGGTTGAAGTGCGCACGGTTGCACGCGTCCACGCGCCGGAACGACTCGCGCAGGAAGCGCCCCTGCGCCGCAAACGCGCGGATGGTGCTCACGCCCGCCACGGACTCCGTGAAGTGGGCGTAGCTGTGGGCAGCGGCAGTCGGCGGTGGCGGCGGCGCAGTGGCAGTGGCAGTGGTGGTGGCGGCAGCAGCAGCAGCGGCGGTCGTTGGTGGTTGCAGTGGCGGTGGCGGCAGTTTCGGCGGCAGCGGCAGTGGCGGCGGCGGCGGCAGCAGCAGTCGTTGGTGGTTGCAGCGGCAGCACCGGCGGTGGCGGTGGCAGTGGCGGTGGCGGCGGCAGCGGCGGTCGTTGGTGGTTGCAGCGGCGGCACCTTGTTGGGTAGGCGACGCGAGGCAGCGTGCTTGATGGTGCTTTGTTGCATTCGTGCGCACCGTGTGCACAGGGCTTTTTTTGCGCGCCAAACGGGATTCAAAAGAGGTACTTCATGGTAGATACATGTACTTTTATTGAACTCCGTTCAGGGCACGGAAAGCCCTGTGCACATGACGAGGATGTACCTGGAAAAGGCGTGATCAAACATGCTGTTGTAAGCAAACCATGCGGCAATACTCAGCACCGCGTGCTCTTATGTAACCCTGGCATGTTGTGACAGTGCTACTCCAATGGATCGCATCCCGATGATAATGTACAAATGTACTACGGTGTGTGTGACACCTGGCATGTTGCCACAGCGCTACTCTCCTGGATCACAACCCGAATGACAATGTACAATGCATGTGTATGACGCCTGGCATGTTGCCGCAGCGCTCCTCTAATGGGTTACAACCCCCATGACAAAGCACCAAATGTATGCATACGACGCCTGGCACAACGCCACAGCGCCACTTGAATGGATTACAATGCCCATGACAATGCACCAAATGTAGTGTATGCATAACATGTCTGCACAGGTGTGAACGCGCTCACATGGGGCTCTTGGACACGGAGTCCAACCGCTTGAGCTCGCGCGACGCATTCAGGTACAGGCGCCCCACCACGGCCGACAGAACCGACACCGGCACCAGTGCAAAGATAAGCCACGGCGCGGTGTACGCAATCACCACCAGGATGCTGCAGGGGGCAGGGGGGGGGGCGAGGAGGGGGAGGGGGCACAGGGTCAAGTGCTCAACATGAAGCATGAGAGACAGAGCTACATGCCCAGCAGGCCTCGGAAGGTGGACAGTGGAGGTGCACTGTGAGCGCGCAACAGCCCATCTACACGGAAGCCCGGGCGTGTGGCGGTCAACCCAGCCTCATTGTGCACACACGCGCCGACGCACCTGACGACGCTGCAAAGGCACGCAATGGCGATTCGGCAGCCAACCAGCCTTATTGTGCACGGAAAAACGCACGGACACCTGATGACGTTGAACAGGCACGCTATGGTGGTTCGGCAGCCAACCGAATCACCATTGCCGGTTGGCTGCCAACCGGCAATGGTGGGCTGTCGAATCATCACCACTGCCGGTTGGCGGCCGAATCACCAGCCAACCAGCCTCACAGTGCACACACGCGCACGGACACACGCACACGCACCTGGCGACGCTGAACAGGCACGCGATGGTGATTCCGAACTCCTCCATGAGGTCCTTGTCAATCTCCTGCATGTCGGAGCTGAAGCGGTTCAGAACCCTCCCCGCGGGCGTTCGCTCAAACCAGCTCATGGGCGCCCGCACAATGCGCGTCGCCAGCTTGTCGTGCAGGTCGCGGGAGGCCCGCAGGCTCGCCAGCGACTGGTAGACGCTGCGCACGAAGATGGCCACGATGACCGCGAGAGACACGCCCACGTACGTCCACATCTGGCCCAGGCCGCTGCCGCCGCCCTGCGCGCACAGGCGGGCAAAACGCACACACACACGGTGCGCGGCACCGCTGCTGCTCAGCATGTGCTTGCAGTGTACTACTAGTAGTATTTGCAATCCTACTGCGCTTGGGGCGTCGACAGCCGTGTGCGCATGGTGTGCGCAGGCGGCACAGACGCACACACACACGGTGTGCGGCACCGCTGCTGCTCAGCGTGTGCTTTGCAGTGTACCTGCAATGCAACCGCGCTTGGGGCGCGGAAAGCCGTGTGCACACGGTGTGCGCAGGCGGCCGAAACACACAACACACGTGCGCGGCACACTGCTGCTCAGCATGTGCTTTGCAGTGTACTCGCAATCCAACTCGGCAACTCCGCTTGGGGCGCGGACAGCCGTGTGCACATGGTGTGCGCGGCTGGGACAAGCATGACAGAAGCCCGCTGCCGCCGCAGTGCGCACAGGCGGCCGAAGCTCACATCACACGTGTGCGGCACGCTGCTGCTCAGCATGTGCTTTGCAGTGTACTTGCAGTCCGGAAAGCCGTGTGAACGGTGAGCGCGACTGGGGCGACTATGACGCAAGGCCGCTGCCGCCGCCCTGCGCACGCGCACACCGGCGGCACTGCTGCTGAGCATGTGCGCCCGTGGTGATGATTTGGAAGTAGTGTACTTCAACTTGGAGTGACTGTGGTGATGCGTCAGGGCGTTTGTGCTGCCTTGGAAGGCGCTATCCTGGCTGTCTGCACCGCGGGGCACGAGATTTACCGCGGGTTTGGCACCACGCTTGCCTCTACAGGTAACTACTTAAGAAGTGCACACAAACCAGCACCTGAAAACCCCTGAGCACCTGAAACCCTGGCAAGCCTGCGCCTACGCCTCTGTAGCGCGGGCCTGCGTGGGGAGGTCCAAGCATACCATGTGGGCGCGGGCGGGCCCTCACGCTCACCTGCAGCGCGCTGATGCACAGCCCATACATGGAGACTACAATTCTGGAGCTGCGACCACAATCAGCCCTGTCAATTCCCTACATACACACTACTGCTACTGTACCTGAAATGTGTCTCTGCGCTTGTCTCTGTGTGGGGAGTCTGGCATGTTGCGGGGCGTTGGCAATGTGGGTGGGGGGGAGTGGGGATGTGGCGGGGGAAGAGTGGGGGGGGGGGCGGCGAAGGGGAGGGTGCTCAAACTCACCTCCAGCGCGTCGACCCAGCGCGACAGCATGAGGTTCTGCGCGAATGTGAGGGCATTGTACGCGACGTGCAGCACGAGGTAGGGCACGAGGAACGCCGCCGCGCCGCCGCACGCGCGCACGTAGCCCATGTACGCCGTAGCCCCGGGGGCGCCCCTCGCGCGCTCCTCCTCGGTGATGAGCGCGCGCGGCTTGGCGGCGGCAACGCCCGCTGCCGTGGTCGCATTTTTGTCGCTGTCGGCGGCAGCGGCAGCGGCCTTGTCGGAGTCGCCATCTATGAGCGCGGTGGTGAGCGCCGCGGGGCCGCCCGCGGTGTGGTCGTCCATGCTGTTGTTGTGTTGGAGAATTGTTTGAGGTGAGGTCACGGATGGGAAGCGAGGGGGGGGGGACAGGAGGGGTGGGGAGGGGGGCAGGGGGGGGTGAGGGGGGCAGCTGTAAGTGCCGCTGAGCAAGGGGGCACCTGCTGCTGAAGCCGGCGGTGGCTACACTGCAGCAGGTGCCGCTGTTGGTGTGGGCCGCGATATGGTGCGGTCGCAGAGTGGGGGCAGTGGTTACGAGCACAGCCACCCTACGCGGCTGCACAACGGCAACCTCCGCGCTGATCAAAGCGCATGCAAAACAAAACCACAACTCACTCGCCACGTGGCGTGCAGGCAGTAGCGCTAGCAGCGGTGACAGCTGCTGAGCAACGGGGCACTTGCCTGCTGATGCTGCGCTGGCGCGAGAGCTCGGCGGTACCGCCAACCTTGCTCAGCAGCCGCGACAGGCGCGAGCGGGGGTCCGCAGACAGGTCCTGCACACACACGCGGCGGCACGCGTAAACAGCAGCACGATCGACCGTTCCGAACCTTGGCTTGATTGGTTTGAGCCCGGGGGAATGACAGCTTAGCCCAGGGCTAAGCCGATGAGAACCATGCAGGAAAGTAGTGGTAGGGTTGTAGGTGTACAGTGTAGCGAGAGTATCACGGCTTGTTGCGCTACTGCGGCGCGCGTCAGTGGCAACACGTCACGCAGTGTCAGCCATGGGGGCTCGCAACAGTTGGGGGATGTCAGAGGGCACGTGAGTGGGGGGGTCCGCAGACAGCAGCTGCTCGCACATGCGGCGGCGCACGTGCTCAGCAGCAGGCTGCGCAGCAGTGTCGCAGCCACAGGTTGCAACCGGACTTGAAGACTTGCGGAGCGCGGGGTGCACGTGAGTGGGGAGGTTCACAGACAGCTCTCGTGTGCACACGTGATGTCACGTGTCGACAGGGGCAGGTTGCGCGCCGCGAGCCACACGAAGACGCAACAGCGCTGGAAATGTGGGCAGCGCGCGCCCACGTGCGCATGTGTGCTCAATGCACAGTGACTGGCGCATCCTACGGCGGCGCTACCCTACAGACTCAAGCAGTACAGAGCGAAAGCAGGGCGTGAGCAGGTGGGCATATTTATGCGGGCGAGCGTGATTGAGCGACACTGGCTCCCGGAAACCCACCTGTGGGTCCCCCACCTCAGCAATGGTGCCATCGCGCCCCATCAGCACCACCTTGTTTGCGTACCTGCAGCGGGCGGAGGGAGGGACGGGGCCAGGCAACAGCAGCCGCCGATGAGAGCAGCTGCCTTTGCTAGCACCAGACCAGGTGTCCGGCCTGCGCAAGAGCGAGTCACACTTGCTGCAAGTCGCACACACACCACCCGCCGCCGTCAGCAAGGGAGTGCCGGGCAAGCAAACGCGGTGGTGGCAGCGCCGCGCCGTGCTTCGCAGCGTGTACCGAGCCGCCCTGGCAACTGACATGCGTTCGCGGGCACACGCTAGGCACCTTGGGCACAATTAATACTTCAACTGCGTGAACTGCGTTTGGACAACTGTAGCACTGTAAACTTCAAGTAGTTTTATTTTATTTGCACTTGGGGGCGTGCAAGAGCCCATGACACGTATGGCAGCGCGCTCACTGGTGGCCAAGGCACTTGGCAAATGCATGGCAAAGTATGTGTATGTGTACGAACAAAGAAAGGGCCAGCAGGTGCCAGCTGGCTACCTAGGGCTCGACCTGCCAGTAGTTGTTTGACCATCTTCAGCCGCCCCCTATGTGCAGAGGGCTGTCCGCGCACCAAGTGAAGTTTGGTAAAAACACCGGTACCCCCCCCCCCCCCGTAGTTTCACATATGGCATCGTGCTTCGCGGGGCAGACCGCGGACAGCGCACGCGCACCTGGCAAACGCTACGCTCGACTCCATATAACGCAAGTGTACAACTTGGCACAGTGAGTAACAAGAAGTGCCACCAGCAGACACGCCTGTGCCGCCGGCAGGCTCGGCCTCGACCTACAAGTAGCAGTAGCATTATATGGTGTGGTGCTGCACGGGGCACACAGAGCGCGCGCACCTGGCAGTGAGCGGGACCTGGTGGGAGACGAGTATGACGGTCTTGCCGCGCTTGACCAGGAGGTCGCGCACGCAGCGCTTGAAGAGGTGCTCGCCCACGTGCGCGTCGACCGCTGACAGGACGTCTGCGCGGCGGCAGCGGTTGCAGGCG
The DNA here is from genome assembly GCA_032358315.1 of Ophiocytium majus. Taxonomy (NCBI): domain Eukaryota; class Xanthophyceae; order Mischococcales; family Ophiocytiaceae; genus Ophiocytium; species Ophiocytium majus. The sequence goes on along the minus strand of JAULBY010019788.1, from coordinate 3,436 downwards.
TGCAGGGGCGCGCGGGGGGGGGGGGGGGGGGGGGAGGGGGGGCACCACACAACAGCGGCGTGCAGAACAGGTTGCCAACACTGCCGACGGGCACTCGGCGCTGCGGCGGAATGAATGCGCAACGGCGGGCACCGGCAGTGCAGGCAGCTTGAAGGCACGGGATCCGTGGACGATGCGTCTGACTTGTACTCACAACAGTTCAGTCTCTGATGACACGTCCGTGTGTGTGTTTTTCACCGACTCTGTCTGCTTGCTCCACCTACCGTCGAGCAGATAGACGTCCGCGTCCGCGTAGGCGGCGCGCGCCAGCGCCACGCGCTGCTGCTGCCCCCCGCTCAGGTTCACGCCGCGCTCGCCAATCTCCGTCTGGTCGCCGGACTCCAGCAGGTCCAAGTCCGGCAGCAGCGCACATGCCTGACATAAGCGTGCGCACAAAAATACAGGGGGGCGGGTGAGTGTCGGTGGTGGCGGCGCCGGCCGCGCGCGCAGCCGGCATGGCAGGCAGGGGAGCGGAGTGGTGGCGCGCTGCGAAGGCGGCGGCGGCGGCAGCGGTGGCGCCCAGCGGCAGCGGCAGCAGTGGAGCGGCAGGGGCGCGTGCCAGTGGCGGCAGGTTGGCGGCGGCGGCCGCGGCTGGGCAGGCGGGGTGGCGCTCGGGGGAGCGGAGTGGTGGGTGACGGCAGCGTGGCGGCGGCGGCAGCGGTGGTGGCCGGAAGCAGCAGCAGTGGTGTTCAGCAGCAACAGGCGGCTGCGGTGGCAGCACTCCAGGTACGCACTGGCAGTTGGCAGCGGTGCAAGGCGTAGGTGCAATGGCTGGTGGCAACGTGCGGGGGTCACGTGTACTGCTCGCGCGGCGCCAAAAGTTCAGAGTTTCTTGTGACGCCAGTGCACACAGGAGCTGTGCGCAGTCACCGCAGCACAGGGGACATTCGTGACGGCTGACCAGAACACCTGACCCAGGCAGGTTGTAATCAGAAGCACGATCATGCGTGCGTAATGACTCAGCAGTGAGTCAGCGCTTCCCGACGGGGTTGTTGAAGTACGTACTGTGTGCATCAGGTGTTCGGGTCACCAACCAGCAACATCACTGGCGGAGGTTGTGCTCAGCAGCTGCATGGCGCGGCGGTCACCTGCAGCACGCTGTTGTACCACGACGGCTGGAAGGGCAGGCCAAACAGGATGTTATCACGCAGGGAGGCGTTCTGGATCCACGCGCGCTGCGCCGCGTACGCAATGCTGCCGCCAATGCTGACCGTGCCGCCGAGGCGCCGCACCTCCCCCAGCACCGCCTGCAGTCGCAGCGGCAGCAGCAGCAGCAGCAGCGGCGGCAGCAGCAACAGCAGCGGCAGCAGCAGTGGCAGCGGCGCGGCAGCAGAAGCGACAGCAGCACACCAGAGGCAGTAGTAGTGGTGCCGGCGGCAGCAGCAGCAGAGGCGGCAGCAGTGGTAGCAGTGGTGGTGGCGGCGGCAGCAGCAGCAGCAGCGGTGATGGTGGCAGCAGCAGCAGCAGCAGCGGCGGGAGCAGTGGTGGCGGCGGCGGCAGCAGCAGCAGTGGCGGCAGCGGAAGCAGCAGCAGCGGCGGCGGCAGCAGAAGCGCCAGCAGCGGCAGCGGCGGCACCAAGCAGAGAGGATTGAGATGATAGAGGCAGGGAGCAGCACCGGGTAACCGTGTTTATGCGGCAGCATGGATCTGAAGTTGCAGCATGGAGTTGAAGTGCGCTCTGTGGTCGTTTGCGTGCACGGTGGAAGCATGAGGACAATGCAGGTGCTACAGCTACATGCAAGTTGCCAGTCTGATGGACGCCTGGTGGCCTGGGCCTCTCTTGAAAAAAAAAAGTGTGCCTGTCTGACAAACGCTTGTTACGAAACAACGTTCGCGAACCAGCGGTGGTGCTCAGCAGGCTTGTGATGCCTGGCCTAGGCCCGCAGTTTGCAGGTGCCATGCAAGCTGCAGGCGCAAGGGTGCAGCAAGCCACGCGCATGGCGAGACTGTGCGCGGGTGGCACTGCTCACGGCTTACCAGCAGGAGAGACGACTTGCCGCAACCTGGTAAGCATGCGGAAGGTTGCACATTGGGCAGCAGCGGGCGTGCACAGCGTCAGGGGCGGACCACACAGCCGCCAGCGAAGTCACAAGCGCACCCGCGCACCTGACCCCTGCCATACCACTGCCATGTTACAAGGCCACTGCAGCAGCGGCAGCAGCGCCACGCCGAGGAGCAGGCTGGTCCATGCACAGTGGTGCATAAAGGTGCGCTTCCAGTGCGGAATACTACTAGTGGTACATGTCACTGCCGACCAGGCCAAGGTCCGCGGCAGCGTCCGGCTGATAACATCGCAGTGGCCGTGCGTCCGAAAAAAAGGCAAACCAAACACTTTGCACAAGGCGTGTGCGGATGCGGCAAGCGCCGCCAGACCTCAGAGCGGCGCCGGATGCAGCCGCCCAGCCACTACTATTACCTACTTCATTAGTACCGGTACTTGTGAACACATAACATGGCTCCAGGTCCCAAAACGACTTGTGTGAATACACAGCTCTGTGACACAACGCACCTGTGGCCCCGTAGACACACACCAGCTGTGGACGAAGGGGGGTGGCAGGGGGGCAGGGGGCGGGGGGCGGGGAGGACGGGGGGCAGTGGCACCTCGTGAGTGACGGCAGCTGGCGCTGCGGGCATGTCTTGGCGCGCTGTGCGTGCAGGCGCAGCAAGGGGTGGGGGCGCCGGTGCCCTTGCACGCCCACAAGTGCAAATAATACAACTATTCAAGTATGTCTAGTACTAGCACATCACAGTCTGCGAATGCAGGCGCACAAGAAAAAGGGAACACTACCAGGAACGGACCCCACCACCTGCTGCGGGTGTGACCTCAGATATCTGACGCCCTCGTGATTGCAACCGGCAACTGCACGCACCAATACGAAACACGAAGCTAGCAAACGCCTGCTGCGTATGCCACCAAAACAGCTCCGCCCTCCCAACTCGAAAAGTGCACATCAGAGTCACCCCTGTTCGCTCCAACCACCGCACCTGCCCAGGGCTCGCCGTGAAGCTTATATCCCTGAGGGTCGGCGGGCCCAGCGCACCAGCGCCGCCCTCCCCCGCCCCTGCCACCGCCGCCCCCGCCGCCTCATCCTTGTGCTCCTCCACCGCCGCCGCAGCGTCCGCCGCCGCCGCCGCCAGCAGCGGCACGTTCGCATTCTCCAGCCCCTCCTCCACCCCCCCGCCAGTGCTGCCGTTGGCGCCGCCGCCGCCGCCGCCGCTGCCGCCGTCGACCGCGCCCTTGGGCGGGTGGGCCCACTGGAAGGTGGCGTCCACGACGGCGATGGCCCCGCGTGGCAGCGGCGCGTCCGGCGCTGCGGACGCTTGTTCGTCCTCCACGATGGGCGCGGGCTTGCCAATGCCGGCGAAGAACGCGTGCTTGGCGGCCGCGGCGGAGTCG
>JAULBY010019787.1:0-49196 GCA_032358315.1 Ophiocytium majus | reverse complement strand
AATCTCCCCCCCGCCCCTTCAGGACTTGAATTCGCGGCCGGACTCTGTGAAGGCGTCAGTGCAGGGTCGTCGCGACACGCGCACGCAGAAGCAGACCAAGGACTACCTGCGCCCCATGTTCAAGCTGTGCCGGCACCACCAGCTCAACCCCGGCATCCTGGCGAACCTAATGCAGGTGGGGGCGAAACGGTCCATGGCTGGCCATACAAACTAAGAAAATACCATATATATATGGTATACATATATCTACTTTGAGGTACATATGTTGTCATATAGAAATACTTTTGAAGTACTTCGAAAAGTAATACAGCACGTACTACTTCGAAGTATACCATACTTCTGAAGTATACTTCAGTAAGTATATGGTATGTAAAGCTAGGCCCTGGGCCCCCATGACCAATGTGTGAAAAAAGTCTATGGAACCCCCACCCAGGAGGGTGTGTTATGTGCATTGCACATGCGGTTGTAGGTGTGCGCAGGTCTGAGGGGCGCCGCCGGACATGCACCGCTAGGTGGGGGGAAGGAGGTCCACCCTTGGCTGGCTATACAAAACCCATGAATACCATATGAAACTCACTCTAGGAGTGATAAACTCTAGGTCGCCACCGGTAGGGGCCGTCGCCCTGGGCGGACCCGTGCAAGGGGGGTGAACAAAGCAAAGACAGCGCCTACGAAGGCAGCAAATGCATGATGGAGTCCGCACTTCAGTGGGCACGAGAGTTGCCGCAGGTGGGGGCAAGAAGGTCCATCCATGGCTGGCCACACACAGGACACGACAAGTACTTCAAGTAGTACTTGAAGTAGTACAAACGCCAGCGTGACAGACGCGTACTGCTGGGCTCATTTGCGTGAACTGGCACCAGCCCGGGCGTGTCGCCCCTTTTGCCGCGTTGGGTGCCAAGCTGCAGAACACTATGGAGGTATGTGACTGTGCCACAGTCTGCTAGTCTGCTAATGTTGTTGACTTGCCTACATGTCTCTGGTGTCCTTTGCAAATGATAATGTGATGAAGGGGGGGGGGTGAATAATGACACATTTATCCTAGCCATGCGGCACAAAACAGCTCACGCACGGGACTCACCAGGTGCTGCGCGCGGCCCACACTGCCATTGTTTATTTTTATGCCATGCGCAGATGATAAACTTCATGAAGGAGGGGGAGTTTGTGAAGGCACACGACGTGTACATGCTCACCGCCATTGGCAATGCGCCGTGGCCCATCGGGCTCACCATGGTCGGCATTCACGAGCGCAGCGGGCGAGAAAAGGTGTGCACATAAATAATACTACTGAAGTACTTGAAGTTGGTACTACTGCAGTATACGTGAAGTATTTCTGAGGCGAAGTATTTATGATTAAAAGTGTATAGGACCGGCATACTTCAGATGAACACCTTGGGTACCTTCAGAGGTACATATGAACATCGTCCCATTTCAACTGTGTTTGCCATCTACATTCCGAGTCCATGCTTGCAGCACGCTGGTCACAAGTACCCTCTGCGCGCTTTGGAACAGCATGCACGTACTACAGTAGTATGCCTGTGCCCACCGCCAACGTCAATGCGCGGTATCCAGTTTCCTTGGGGGCTCGCCGTGGGCGGCATTCCAAGCGAAGTGCGCACGGCAAGGGTGCTGCATGTTTCCCGCCTCGTGTGAAAGTACTACCTGCTCGTACTTGTGGCGCAGGCGGCGGACCACTACTGGGCACCTGTTTTGCTCAGCATTGCGCAAGTACTACAGTAGCACATTAGATGTCAGCTGGGGATGTATGCACTTTTGACAAGTGCATACTCTTCCTGGCGGTGGCAGCAGCGTGGCGTGCATGGACACACAAACATCTGCTTCGCTGTTTGAAGTTGACACACAACACACCACACACCACATAAGACAGTGCAGCAGCAGCAGCAGCAGCAGCGCCATTGCTCCAGGACAAGCACACCCACACTCACGGCGCCAATGCACTCACCCAGTCGGGGCAAACAGCATGGCCACGGTCACATCACCGTGCACTGTGAGGTAGGGACTCCAGATGGCGGTTTATCCTATGGCGGGCCGGCCTGCCCACTCGGACACCCCGCTCGCCTCTCGACCTGGCTCCGGTGGTGGTGTCCGCTCTGGTGGTGGTGGCTCCCCCGTGGTGTGACGTCCAGGCTGCCGCCGCTCTCGCCAGCCGCGTATGCGCTTATGCACCTGTGTTGCACCTGTTTTCTTGCTGCATGGCCCACAGATTGAGAGCCGCAACGTGGCGCACATCATGAACAACGAGGCGCAGCGCAAGTACCTCGTGTCCATCAAGCGGCTCATGACATACCTGCAGGAGAAGCGCACCGACATACCCCCGTCCAAAAAGGTTCTGTAACCGCCGTCTGCGTAAAGACCGCCGCTTCCTGTGGGCGAATCCACCTCTCACACGGACGCATTCGGCAGCGGTGGCAGCAGTGCTGCATGACAGCCATCGCTCCAGACCCGGCGTGCATCCCATTCGCTGCTGTGCTGGCAAGCGCGGCGCCTGCGCTGTGCTGTCGCCGGGGCGGCAGTAAGTCCGCCGCTGCGCTGCTAGCGTGGTGCCAGGGGCACGGCGGCTTCGGCAGCCGTTACGTACCCACAGGGCATGTGGTGTGCCAGTGCATGGCCGTGCTGCTGCTGCGGCGGCTGCCGACTCGGCCTGACTCGCACAGGCCCCTCAGACCATGGGCGGGCGCAGTCGCGATGCGGCGCCAGCCCTGTGGCAGCCACCGCTGCTGAGCACGCTTGGCCCACGAGCGCCGTACCGGGCTGGGCTGCTCAGCAGTGGCATGTGCTGCCCCAAGGCGCAGCACCTGCTGCAGTTGAAGTTGCATTGCAGTACCCGCTGCTGTTGAGATTGAACTGAGCAGAGCCTTGCACACGGCGCTGGCCAGGCAGCAGCGCCGCCGCTGCTTCTGCCCTGCGGAAGCGCACGTGGGCTCTGCACTCCAAGCAGGTGTGCGCGGGGCTTGCGCAAGGGCGCCTGACGTGCCACAAACAAGGCCGCGCGGGCAGCAGCACCGGCATCATAGCACCGCTGCACGCATGGCGCCGTATTAACTGCCAGCACGGCGAAGGGACGTATTCACAATAAAGCCACCCGTGGTGTTGTAATTAGCAGGTTGTAGCCGCCGGTGAGCGTGGTTGCAGTTGACTCAGGCGCAGCGCGTGTGCGGGTGTGCCGCAGAGCGTGTCACGTGCTTGCATGCCGTGCTGCGCTGCGCTACTGGTGATGCTGGTGCCACATGTCCGGCAAGGCGCACGTTTCGACGGCCGCTCTGTGCAGTGCCTGCCACATGGCCCTCCGATTTCATGCACCGGCATGCCATGTGTGGCGTTGTAACTTTTTTGCTTGCTCACTCACTGTGCCACTGTGCCGCCACGGGGTGTACTTCAAGTACTTGTAGTTTGTGGGTGAGGTATGTGTATCGCAGGTAGACAATTTCAGTTTCAGTTTGGCAAAGCGGCCCACATGAGTCGCTCTGCAAGCTTTCGACCTCCCCAACCGGGGCAAAAAGCATGGGTGGAGGAGCGACGAGCGGGTGCGGAGCATTGCCTTAACCTGAGGCTCGCTCACTTCTTTTGCTGCCAGCGATGAAAGGCTGCATCCCCTTCCGTAAAGACTGCTGTTGCCGTTGCCTACTGTACGATGAATGGACTGCGCGGTCAACATGTCACACGCATCACTCACAGAAGCGGCATCGCAGACGGGCACCAATGATGCTGACACAGTGCCAAAAAAAATATGATGGCTCCTGGTATGCACAGAACTTTGTGGTACCAAAAGTTTTGAAATTGGTTGGCGACATGGGAATGCATATGCAAGCTTTCACAAGGTGCTGGCTTATGTATCATTGACGCAATCTGCATACCTGTTCGCACAGTTGGTGATTGCAAAACAAGCCGTCTGCCACTGTGGCACGGCAAGCAGCCTCCAATGGCGACGGAGAACTCACTCCAGGAGGCAAATACATGCAACAGCAGCAACTCATGCCAGTCCCAGCGGAATGCTGCTGCCACCAGCACACACACACATCGTCCTTGCCCCTGAAGAGCTGTACACCTGTGTGAAAAAGCTACATGGCTGCTCGCCTTTGAAACTGTCAAGTCACCAGCGCCGTCGCTGCCGCTCAATCGCTCCCACCTCCACGCCCCGCCCCGCCCCCCCCTTCGCCGCCGCCAAACAGTGGAACATAGCTGTGCCGCTGCGCAACCGCTTCAAAGGCGAGCGTACAGTAGCGCACCGTAGCACTGCCACCCGCCCAGCCACCGCCACTGCCGCCGCTGGGGGCGGTCCCGCTGGCCCCGCCGCCACCGCCAGCTGCTCCACTGGTGGTTGTGGCGGTGGCGGTGGTGGAGGCAGGTGAGCTGCTGCCCTGAGTAGGCGCGCTCCCGCTGGCGGTGCCGCCACCACTGGCTGCTCCACCGGTGGTGGCGGCGGTAGTAGTAGCGGCATGTGAGCTGCCAGCGGCACCGCCCCCACCACCGGCTGCTGCACCGGTGGCGGTGGAGGCGGCATGTGAGCTGCTGCTGTGAGCAGTGGGCGTGCTCCATGACACCGTCGCGAGTACGGCTGACTTGCCGACGGTGCTCTGGACGCGCACAAACGCTGCGAGGTGCCGCGGCGACATCGGTGCGCCCTCCGCGCACGCCAGCACCTGCACAGAGCACGGCGTCACCAGCAGTGCCGTCATAAATAGTGATGGGCCACGGGGCGTAACGTACTTTATATGCTATGTACCGGTATTTTATACATTAAGGTTACACAAAATACGGCGTATTTATACGCCCAAAACGCGATATACGGCGCGTTTGCGGTAAAAATATGTTCATTTGTACACGTTACACAGCGTGTTTACATATGTTATACGGCGTATGATCGAAAAATATACTTCTGAGGTACGCTGTGACCCATCACTAGTCGTAAACATGTATGGACGCAACGTGCGTTCGTAACGGCGTTCGTTTGCACCCCTAGGGCACCGTTTACGACCGCACTGGTGAGCAGCGCACCATGAGGGAGCAGTGCTGAGCAGCGGCTGGGGCGCAGCACACGGCGGTACCGCCGTTGTGGAGGGGGGTTGCCCGCAATGGTTTGTAAAGCGGTGGGTGCCAGCAGTACTGCAGAGTGTAGGAAAGCCACACACGCTGCGCGTTAAGTTGCACATGCGTTCATGCAGCCATGGCACATCGACAAGGTATTTGAAAACCTACTTCATCAAAACACCAAAACAACGCTCCTCAGCTGCCAATGCAGGTGTGAGTGCGGCAGTACTGCTGAGCGTGTATGCCACTTTGCTGCCCCACCAATCACCGCCAGAGACCAGGCATAAACGCGGCAGCAGCAGCTTCAGTACCAGCACAACCAGCGGCAGTGGCGCCAGCGTCAGTCACGGCAACGTCACACCGATAGCCACTAGTCCGTGCACAGAGCTTGCTGCAGCTTGAGTCCACCACACCAGCTCACCGATGCGAAGCTGTGGCACAGCTCCGGGTCTGTCTTGTACGCGACAAAGTGCGCGCCGTACAGCGCGCCGCCCGCCACATAGTACCCCCGGCTCCACAGGTCACAGAGGACCGCGTGCCGCGCCGCCGCCGCCGCCGAGGTGTGCGCCCCATCTTGCAGCTCCTGCCGCAGCTCTTGGAGCGTCACTTGAGGCGGTGGTGGCTGCGCGGCTGGCGGATCTTCAGGCGCGCCCCTGCAGCAAAGTGGAGTACACGGTGGGGGCATATGCCGCAGTTGTACCAGGATGGTAAGGCAGCATGCTTGCCTGCGCCGCGATTGATGCGGTTGCGCTGGCATATGGTGCGCAGCGGAGGGAAGGAAGACGCTGTGTGTGTGCAGGGAACTCGTGTTTGGTTCTGCTGGCTGCCGCACAGTAGTACAGGGAATGTTTGTGCTCTATGCTGTATGTTTGCAATGTCCGTTGTTAGCAGGCGCAATTTCTCTGGTACGGACCCAGACGAAAACAGGAGCTTGGTGGCCGTATGCAGCATCATCCAGTACGTATGACAAAGAAAGAATTTGATGTGTTGCACCACCGAATATGATTGCGGAATTCTGGGTGCCAGCAACGCGCCAAACAGGCAACAGGAGTGTAATTGAGTGGTGGCCAACCTGATGATGGTGACCAGGTTCTGCTCAGCAGCTAGCAGCGCCTGCTCCGGCATCAACACGGCAGGGAAGTTGCTGGTGGATGCCGCATTGGATGCAGGCATAACGCCTGCGTTGCAGCAGCAGCGGGCAGCGTACGCGCATTAGCAGGGGGATGCACTGTCAAAGTGGATGCATTACGGACACACACGTGTTGCGTGCCATTGCACGTTGAGCCTTTCTCTTGCCAAGTGCGGCTCAGTTACAGCTGTAATATGGGAAGGGCCTCCAGGAACAGCGGCAACGGCACCACAACCACAAGCAGCAGTGGAAACACAAGGTACCTCAGGTGGGTTTGACCCACCAACTGATGCTGTGGCAAGCAGTGCCACCAGCAACTGCTCACCGACGGGGCTCGATACTATCCTGTGACAGCAGCGCAGCCGCACCGCCGTCTCCCTGTCCCACACCATGACCCTGCCAGAGCACAGGTGCACACGCAGCTTGCGCTGCTCATGCTCGTGCTCGTTCGCCTGCCGCCGCTGCTCCTGCTGCTGCTCCTGGTGCTGCTGCGACAGGCTCTCGTCCTGAACTTGGTGCTGCTCCGGTTGGTGCTGCCCGTGGTGCATTTGTTGGGAGTCCTGGCGGCCAAGCTGCGACTGCGACGGCTCCATGGCATGGTGCCTGTGATTGTTGCGCTACAGGAGGCCAGCGAAACAGCAAGCCACAGGGACGGGCAAGAAAGAAGAAGAGTGACTAAGCAGATCACCCAAACTTTACCTTGCCAACTTCAACCGGTGCCCACATGCCCCCATGTCTCCATGACTAATACACAAACTTCGAGGACTGGCCCTCCACCCTCCCGGCGGCGACATCCGGCGCAGCGCCCGATGTCGACGCGTACAAGCACGCCTCGCTGCTGAGCGCACCCTACCCGCCCGACTAAATACCCGTAGTATGTACTTGGTGCCCACATGCCCCCATGTCTCCATGACTAATACACAAACCGGTGCGCACATGCCCTCATGTCTCCATGACTAATACACCAACTTCAAGAACTTCCTTGAACCTCCTTGTCCAAACTACTACCTACCGGAAATTGTGAGGCGGGCGACACATCGGACGCTCCACCAGCAGCCGCCACAGCTGGTGCTGCGCTGCAGCTTTGCAACCATGAGCGGCAGGCTTATAATCCTGCCCAAGAAGAGCTGGCACGTTTGGCGGCGGGACAACCTGGAGAAGGTGAAGCGGGATGAAAGACTAGCTGCTGAGGCAGAGGCGGAAAGCGATGCCAAGGCCCGGGGAGTGGAGCATGAGAGGAGAATTGAGACCCTCAAGAAGCGACGGAGGCCTGGCGACCATGAGGCAGCCACAGAGCCAGGTGGCAGCAACAGGTGAGAGCTTCAGCCGCGGCATCACGGTTCGAGCTGCAGCAGCTGCGAACACGAAAGACACAGAAAGCAGCAGCACAACTCAAAGTGCGAAGTCAGCAGCAGCATTAATTGCAGTTCCATTGCCACACATCAGTCCAGCTGCCCAGCAGGCTTGAAGTCAAGCACAGCAAGGCGTGTGGTGCTAATCGCGGCACAGAGCAGGCGCTGCATGAAGTCGGAGCAACCTTCATCCTGCCATGACACGCCGTCACCATCAGCTCAACTACATGCAAAAGCACCATTTTCACATGTTACTGCTTGATCATGCTGGTACGACACACCAGGGTCCAGTTTTAAATTGTTGTACCAACACATAATTGGAGTACGCACTTGCCTCAGTAAGAACTGGCCACCTGCAAGCCAATAACAGTGCGGGCAAACCCAACCATAATAAACAGCTGTGCGCTTACCAACCACAGCGTTGTGTGATTCCTGAGCTTGCACAAAATCAGCCGCATCCCACACCGCTTGCCTACAGATCACCAGCGCTTTTGTTTTCGCAACCTTTTTAAAAGAGCTATTTACTCCGCCCATGCCTCTGTGTTGTCAGGTACGGTAACCACACTATACTTCTAGTACTATCTGACCCCGCTTCAGTACAAAGCGACAAGACAGGAGTACGGCCAAGTAAAGCTCTGCCGTTGCAACCTCTGCTGAGCACCACACATGTCATCCGCTGGCGTTGGCGCAGGCGGCAGGCGGACCCCCAGGGCGGGGTGGACCAGGGCTGGGGCGGCGGCGCGCAGCACGTCGACTTGTTTCCAGAGCCGCGGCGGCGCGACGGAGGCACAAACGATGAGCACATGAAGGAGAAGAGGGAAGCGGAGCTGCAGAGGCAGCGCAGGGAGGGGGCGGCGCCGGTGGCGCTGGGCGGGGATTCGGCAGGTCTGTGGCGTACGCGGGTCATGCAAGTGTGTAGCGCTCATGCTGTGTGTGTGTTGTGTTTATAAGAAGTGGTTCAGTTCAAGAGGTGTTGAAATGGTCGGTGACTAGTTTCGGGGTGTGTCGTGTGTGAAGCCGTCTGCGCACACGGTGGTGTCACCATTGTGTGCCATTGGTTGTTGCGGTGGCAGGCGATGGCCCATGCGCACTGTCGCGCTGTGCCATGCTTGTCGGGTGTACTGACGGGCGGTGTTGCCGCAGCCTCACAGCCGCAGACAGCACCAAAAGTTTTACACTACAGCCTCAGCCTCGTGCTTGCTTCCAATGTGCCCAGCCACATCCCCACCCGCCGCCTCCACTCTACCGGGCTACCGCCACTGCACCTGCTCATGCACCCCGCACGCGCGCACCACCACGCACCCAGACTCTCTCACAAGCCCAGTGCCGCCGCCTCACAACAAAACTCTGCAGGCGGCGGCCCGCCGGCCACCCCATGGTACGCCGCCCCGCCGCCAGTGGAGCTCGGCGGCGACGCTGCACAAGGCGCCGCCGCACCATCGGTTGTGGTGCGCGGACGGCTGCTGAAGGGCGAGGCGGCGGAGCGTGCCCTGGGGCGCGACGACAAGCGCAAAGCGCGGCTGGACCCCATGGGAACGTTCTTGAAACCGCAGACTGGTCCTCGGAACGGTGCCGCGGGCGGCGCGGCGGCGGCGCAGGCGGCAGGTGCGGCGGCGCCCGCGCAGGCGGGTGTGGTGGTGCCCAGCAGAGGTGGTGACGTGTCGAAGGAGCACGGACACCGCCACGAGCGGTCCGAACGCGGCGAGAAGCGGAAGAAAAAGGGCAAGGAGAAGCGGCGGCGGCGCCGGCGCAGCAGCCGCAGCAGCAGCAGCGCTTCCCGCAGCAGCAGCAGCAGTGGCAGCGGCGCGGGGGGCAAGCGCCGACACCGCAGCCGCCGCCGCCGCCGTAGTCGCAGCGCCAGCAGCAGCGGCGGCAGCAGGCACCGCGGCCGTCGCTGTGGTGCCAGAGGTGTTGTGGCGGCGGCGGCGCCAGCCGCGGCACCGCAGGAGTCTCTGGAGGAGCTGCGGCGGCGGCGGCTGGAGAGGGAGCGGCACGCGCGACAGACGGCTGCGCACCTGCTGATGCAGGGCGGCGGCAGCGGCAGGCGGGGGGGTGGGGTGCCCACGCCTGTGCCCGATGAGCGCGCGCTGAGGTATCACTCGCAGTTTAACCCTGCGTTCGCAAAGCAGAATGTGGGGTGAGTGTGTGCGACTGTTCCGGCGAGCGCCTGTTGCTGCTGTGGTGGGTGGGGCAGCTGTGCGGAGGGGGTCGGCGTAACGGCGGGGGTTCGTCTGGGGAGTTGCATGGCGCCTTCATGGGCAGGGTTGGCGGTGGCTTCAGCAGTGTGTGGCGCTGTGATGGTATGCTCTGTGGCAATGGGATGCTTGCCCTCTTGTACAAAGTCATGTACAGACGCGGCCGGACTGTATTACACATGGAGATGTTTATGTTATCTGGTTTGTGGGTTACGGCTGAAGGTGTGCTTGTTACTGCTGCCGTGCACTGCAAGCATTCCAGTGCAGCGTGCGTTGTCCTGCAGACCATGTCATTGACTGGTGTTGCTATCACTGCCACATCGGGTGCAATGCCGCCATAGCCGGCCGAAAGTGTGCCAGTACAGCCAAACACACGAAAATGAGGAGAGTGCTGCAAGTGTGCATCGCATGTGGCGTATACACACTTATGCCGCACACAATGCCTGCTGGCAGTGAACACATCATTAGCGGGTCTGGCAGCGCTTGGTGTCTGATGCAGGTGTGCGTGAATCGCACCAGCAGCGCAGCGGCAGAGGTAGGTCAGGTGCTGCAGCATTTCACAGGCAACACAGCATGCTGAGACTCTCACGGTGCACGCGTGCTTACGCCGGCACCTCACCATCAGCCACCTTTTCGGCTATTAGCAATGACTGCAATGGTACAGAGAGAGATGGACACTGTGCAGGCCGCACACAACGGCAAAAGCTGGGAAATGTCTACGCCCACGGCAGAGGCACGGGTGGGGCGAGGAATAGGTGCTGCACAACGGGCAGTGTGTGGGCACGCGGGCTCTGCGTTGCAGCGGCATGCTGCTTGCGCATCAGGCATTTGGGATATGCCGTTGTGGCTTGCGCCACGGGACGAGGCATAACGTGCTGTACGCGGCACGCACGGGGGTGTGTGTTGAGCGCGCTGCTGCTGTTACATGAGCAGCGCTTCTGAAAGAGACTGGGCAAGTACTGAAAGACTACACAAACGTGAACACATGCGCAACTTCACAGGGCGTTGCTGCTGCCCCGGTGCCGGCTGGGTGCCGCTGCGCGTGTCGCGCTCCGACAGAGCGCCGCGCTGCTTGCGAAAGGCACTCAGCGGCGCAGGGCAGCCTGTGCCTTGGCACACCATTTACACGACAGCTGCTGGCGCATTTTAGTGCTACACCACACGTACACATGCACAGACAACACGACGGTCAACATTGCGGCGGCGGCGGCGGGCAACAGCTCCCGCAACCTCCGTCCGCACCACGCAGCGTCCTTACAGTTCTCGGCGCCGCCCCACGCACACATAGAGCTGCGGCGCTGACAGCATGGCAGCGCGCAGCGGGTCCTTGCCCAGGCGGCAAGTAACGTCGCCACTCACAGACGGCCAGCGGTGGTGACGCTGGCGGCGCCTCGCCGTGGCGCAGCACGGTGTAAACTTCACACTTGAAGTTTGGTGCGCTTAAGCGCAGCAGCTGCTGCCAGAGCAGCTGCGCCACGTCTGCGACTGACGCCATGGCGCGGCGGCAGTGGGGCGCACGGGCGGTGTCGGTCAGCGCCACCTATAGCTCGGGACCGAGCACTGCCGCCAGCGGCGCTGTCGCACCACCATCGCCAGAATCAGTGCCGGCCGCACGGCGCCTGTTCGCTGTGGCATCGCGGAACTTGGCCAAGCCGTCGACCCATGCCTTGATGTCTTCCTGTTGGGCGGCGGGTGGGGAAGGGGCAGGAAGGCCTCTTGGGAGTGAGTGGCAGGGGGGCACATGGTGGGGGGTGACAGGGCATTTGCTGTCATGGGAGCGGTGAAACGCCCGGTTTGCCTGGTAATGCCACAGGGCGCGCTGGTTCGATGGCAATGGTAGTGCTAAAACCTGTTGCAGCCATGAAGTATACTTTTGGAAATACTACCACACAGTACAGTACAGTACAGTAGTCTGTCCTTGGCACCTGTGGCGCTGCCGCAGCAGCACCGCACAGTAGCATCGGCGATGCAGCCCACGCGAGCAACTCAGCGCCATGGCCATCGTGCATGTTGGTATGTGTGAAGCACATGCAGCACCACTCACTTTGCTGTTGAGGTCCCAGTTGGTGTACGGGTCGCCCTTGTTCTCAAAGAACCAGCTGCAGCAGGGCCACGGCCACAAGCAAACATTGTCAGCGCAGCGCACGGCACCGGCAGCTGTGAAGTCAGTAGTCGCAGCTGCTGCACAAGAGCAGGGCACTGGTGGCTCACAATGTGTACGCGTGATTTGCGGGTTCATGAGGTAGGGACTCCAGACGGCGGTATATCATATGGCGGGCCGGCCTGCCCACTCGGACACCCCGCCCGCCTGTCAACCTGGCTCCGGTGGTCGTGGCGGCTCGGTCCTGCACCAGATGCGTGGCTGACATGCATGGTGCGCAAGGCAAGGCACGCTGACAGGGCGGGTCGCAGTGACTCTCTGGCATTGTTGCGGCGGCTGCTAGTGAGCACTGCCGTTCGCGGCTCGTGTACTCACTTTACAGTGGTGATGCGCGTGAACTGGTAGGCGATGGTGGACCATGTGCCGGATATCCACTCAGGCTGAGGAGCCGCACCAGCGAGCGCAACGTGCAGCAGGTGTTGGTTACACTTATAGTCAGGTGCATCATGGACACTGCAGACACAACTAAGCAGCAGTCGCTGCTCCTGGGCTGCAACGCTCCATCCGCTTCAACATCAACTTGGTGACATATAAAGACTTTATCCACTTCATGCATGCATGAGAGGCAGGGAGACAGGGAGCACCAGGCGCAGGAGTGCATCCCCCAAGCCTGGCAGGAACGCAAGCGCTGCTGCACAGAGGTTGCCGGAAAAGCCTTGGGCCAAAGCCAGAATGAGCCAGGGCACGCATCACTGTGGTTGTCATGGCACGTGCTCCGTCGCTGACCTTGTTGACGCCGTAGCTGGTGGTGCTCATCTCGGCGATGCACAGCGGCTTCTTGGTCATGTCCGTCAGCTGCGGTGCGCGCGGCGGCAGCAAGCGCGTCACAAATTGAGCACGCCGCAGCCTGCATTCGCATGCACATGAATTGTCGTGCGCGTGCGGACAGTTACATGCCGCAGGCACGCAACAGGCGTAGCAGACAGGGGGATGCCAGCGGGCTCGAATGTCAATGCGTGCATGTGGGGCACGAAGGTGGCGTGGTGTGTGGGTTACCTGCGCATAGGTGTTGCCCATGATGGTGGCGTACGTTTTCGACGGCGTGCCGTTGATGCCCGCAAAATTGTACGAGGACACACAGATCTGTTTTGCAGCGGACACCCACACACGAGCGCGGCAGCGCCCCACGACACAGGCGCGACCACCACCACCACCACCAGCAGCAGCAGCAGCAGCAACAGCAGCGGCGGCAGCAGCAGCAGCAGATTAGGAGCAGCGCCCGGGGGAGGGGGAGGGGTGCACCGTGCACCCCACGGGTGCTGGCTTCAAAGCGGTGGCACAGTATGGTGCATCTCACCGCATGCGCTCGGCGCTTCAGTACATGCAAGTGCCTGGCACGCACACCAGAAGGCGGCGTGGAAAATGGCGGAACAGTGCACCCAGCCGCCACAAGGCCACCAGCCATGCCGCGCCATGAGAGGGGCAGCAAAAGAGGCGGCTGTGAAACATCCTGCTGTGGCGCAGCTCTGCCTACCTGATCACAGTAGTCGTCGCCTGGGTAGAAGCCGCTCAGCGGCGTGGGGTCGTTGTCAGCGCTCTTGACGTTGTACGACAACTGGTAGAGGAAGGGCGCCTTGTAGCTGCGCATGACGGTGACCACGTGGCGGAAGGCGTCTGTGCCGTTGCACGCGCGTCACGGCGGCAGCTGCAACCTGCTAAGTGCCAGCCTCTCCAGGGCAGGGGGCGGGGGGGGGGGGGGGGGGGGGGGGGGGGGCCAGACAGGAGTGCGTCATAGCCTGTGGGCCCGCTGCAGCGCTTGGGTGGCAGCAGGTTTGCGTGCACATGCAGCCCAGCACCCAGGACAACTATGGCAGGGTTCCAGATTGGTTGCACAACGTTGGGGAGGCAGCGTGCACAAGTTGAGCTGCTGTAGGGGCGCACCTTTGAATGCGCTGATGCTGTTGCCGCTGCGGAAAATACCCCAGGGGTACCTTGGGGCCAAATAACATATCATTGAGGGGAGGGGGAGCATAGAGAGGAGAGGGCATTGTCAGGGCGTATGTTGGTGACAGTGCCGTGGGGTGCATATGCTGAAATAGTCGTGCCAGAGTGCTGCGTCAGGGTGACGGCACATGGCAACGACACCTCTGTGATGCACGCGCAAGCACCCTCCACCGTACTAAGGCGCTTGTCAGTGTTGTGAGGTAGGGGTTCCAGACGGCGTTGTGTACAGCTGAGCGGCGCAGGTGACATGAGCTGTGCTTAGAAAGAGCGGAGCTGGCGACAAACTTGAGCCACAGACTTACCAGTCTCCTGTGAGTGGGTGTGCACAGCAGCGAGCACAGCAGGGGGCGCATGGGCACAAGGCAGGGCAAGCAAGCAGTGGTGTCACAGTGATGAGAGGGCCATGTGCAGCTGTGCAACGGGCAATGCTTGCACGCGCTCATTGGTGCTCAACCATGCTGACACACGTGGCTGGCACCTGCAGCAGCTCTGAACTGGTGCGTTGGCACGCCTGCGCAGCTTCAACTTGCATGTATGTCATGCCCCGAAATTCGATTGTGCTTTGCGCTGTGTATGTGGCCCTGAGCTGTGTTACTTGCATGCCTGCCGCGCCACTTTGTGCGCGTTGGGACACCTAAACATGAACATGTGTGGCATGCTCCATTCATGCATGCGAATGCAACAGCAGGCGGCAGCCCAGGCGCGCACCATTGAACTCGTGCAGCGGCCTGACGTGTATGGTGCGGCCATCCTCTTTGGCCGCCTTGCAGAAGTCTGCCAGGTAGTGGTCATACTTGCCATCAGCAATGTCCCTGCGGCAGGCGCACACGCGGTGTGTGCGCACAGCGCATGGGCAGCAGCAATGGCCCTTGGCTGTTAAGTCACGATTTGTGCGCACATCACCAGGACCAGCTGTCATGTGTGAGAGCCTCCCAGGCTCAGGGCTGTACCCGTGATAAAGCTCTTCATGCTTCAAAAGTACCTAAACAACATATGATATGCTTACTTGCCGTCAGTGCCTCGCTGCTGCTGAGCACACTTCGTCGCTGCTGCTCAGCAGGTCAGTGTACGGCTGCACATACCATGCCGACACTGCCAAAAGGGGAGGGCACTGCAGACGAACATGCATGTCTGTGACGTTGTGGCATGTGTTTCAAATCGAATTCCATGGTCACCTTAGGTTGGAGTAGGAGTCCACAAACTCTATGACCAGCTGCACCTCGCGCCCCCTGTCCAGGTTGGACGCCACCCAGCTCCACTTCAAGTACTGCGCACGCCGCATGCACAACAACGCAGCGCAGCGGCATGCAGCAACAATGTGGGTGAGCGCGAACCACTCACACAGCGCCCGATGATAGAGCTGGCCACGGCACACGTGCGGTATCCTCTGTGATTGGGCAAAGCGGTGCTACCAGCGGCAGCAGTGACGCATGCCGCATGGTATGTGGCGCGCATGCTGGACTTGGCAGGGACGGGAGTGCCCTGGCCACTGACAACATGCGTGCTGGCGCCGCCGGCACAAAAGTGGCTGCGCCGGCCGTAGCGCAGCTGCATGTCGCCTTGGCACGACGGCAGTGACACAATGCGTGCATCAGCGGCGCCGCCGCCAGCCAGCAGGCGCAGCGCCGCACGAGCAGGCTGTGCTCAGCAGTAGCAAGCTGCCTCACTGTGCCCCGCAACTGTGAGACATGCCATGCTCAGCAGCACGGAGCCATTGGGCTCTCAGCAGCGGGCAGCCATACCCGCGCTGTGTGCAGCCGCAGAGAGCACTGCTGCGCTCAGCCGCAGACAGCCATGCAGTGCTCAACAGCAATTTTACGCACAGCGGCAGCAAATTGCCACACTGTGTCTGCAGCCATTCCATGCTCAGCAGAAGCGAGACACACTGTGCTCAGCAGCCGCGGCCGCAGGCACACACACCTGGACAGGCAGGTACATGATCAGAGAATCAACGCGCACGCCGTACTCCTTCTCCCTTGCCCACAGGTCTTTCTTAGGGCCGGGCAGCAGTCCCACCACGGTGCTGCGGTGCACGTCGCCAGAGTCAACGGGGGCGGGTGCGCTGCGACACCGCGTGCGAGGGGGGAGTTGGGTGGGACAAGCAGGCGAGGGCGGCAGTGTATGGGTCTGTTGCACCTTGCCAGTATTGGCAATTTGGGGGTGGCCGCTGGGAGAACTGGCATGCTGAGCAGCAGGTGAACCAGGCAGGTGCGCAAGTGAGCGCGCCGCCACGGCGTGGCACTGCGGCAGCACTAGTACGTGGGGCATGGTGTAGACAGAAGTACTTGCTAGTGCGATGAGAGACAGAGTGCACGCAAGCGTGTACAAGGGCCTTTGAACCCACTGGGACACTGCCTCAATGCTGCCAGCGGCAGCCAGCAGAGTGCTCAACCATGGCTATGTGCCAACCACAGCTCAACAGGGGCAGCGTAGGCGACGCACCACCGCGCGGGCGGCATTGCCACTACCTGCTGCGCGCACCTGTCAAGGTCAATGTTGCAGGGCGCGGCGCCCGTGTTACAGCTGCGACCGTTCTTCTTAATCCACGTGCTGCAGCAGTTGTCGGGGCCCAGCTTGTCATGGTAGCAGTCTGCCTTGCCGCACTCGGTGCAGCCCCCACTGCAGCACACCTCGCCGCCCTGCAGGTGCGCGGTGCGTGTGGCAGCGGCGTTGGTCGGGATGCGCGTGCTTGCCATACTGTGTGGCGTGGCACAGCTGGCATGGCATGTCTACCGCCACAGGCAGCGCACAAGCACAGGTGTCAGCGGCTGCGACAAACTACTAGCAGTGACCACATGTTATGCAGTATTCTGAGCACGAGGCTTGCTTCTGAGCAGCACGGTTCCAACAGTCAGCTATTTACGTACTTCAACTACAAGAAGTATAAACTTCAAACATACACCGGTGTTTCTCACCGGGTGGAGGATCCCTTTGGTGCAGTACGGGTCGCTGGCGCCCGTGCCACCGGCGCCTGCAGCGCACGCAAGAAGCAGAAAGCGTGCAGCAGCGGCCCTCATGAGCTGCACTCTGCGCAAGAGCCAGCAGCACTTTCCAAGCAAGCGGTTGCCACGCCACGCTTATCACCTTCAACACGCCGCGCCCACCCTTGGTGCGTACAAGCGCGTTTCGCTGATGAGCGCCCCCTACCCGCCTGATTACGTCACAAGTGCGTAGGTTGTACCGGTGCGCACATGCCCCCCCCTGTCTCTGGACTAGCGAATCAACTTCAACAAGTGAACTTCAACTTGCCTGGTCCCTTTGTGGGCTTTGGCTTGCCAGGCTTGCCTTTGGTGGGCTTGGGGGTGGCCGGCGCGCCCCCCATGACGCACGGCGCGCCGCGGGCCGCACACCTGTTGCCCAGCTCCAGCACGCCGTTCACGCAGCACTTGGCGCCGCCCGGCTGCTGGTTGCAGCCGGAGCCGCCGCACTTGCCGCCACACTTGTCCTTGGGACAGCACACTGAGCCCGTCTGCAGTCGCGTGCACGGGGGCGGCCGTGGCAGCGCGTGGCTGCGTGAGGAGGGGGCTGCAGGGCCGTGCTCAGCAGCAGGGCAGCTGGTGGTGCACAGCAAAACGAATATGGCAAGGGTGAAACACATGACACACTGCGGGGCAACAATGGGTCGGGATTCGGAACACATCCCGCCCGGCAAGCGATCTGGTGCCAGAAAGGGACAGCAGGGCCACAGGGGCACGTCGCCCGAGGCTGGACAGCAAACGAACGCGGCAAAAGCGAAGCACTGCAGGGCAGCCGAAAGCAGCTTGGCTTCGCAGCCCCGCCTCCGCCATGGGGGGGGGGGGATCTGTCAGGCCGGTGCTCACCGAACTGAGCACGCCACGTTTGCACTGCGGGTCTGGGTTCAGCGCGGGCGCAGCTGCAGTGGGCTTGGGGGTTGCAGGGGCGTCGTCCAGGGTGCAGGGCGCCACGTTGGACACGCAGGGCCGCGCCTTCTTGAGCACGCCGCTAGTGCAGCAGTTGCCGTACGAGCCCGGCAGCTTCTCGCAGCCGTCGCCGCCGCACCTGCCGTTGCAGGCGCCGGCGGGGCAGCACGCGGTGCCGGCCTGGAGACCCGGGGCGGCGGCAGCAAGGCGATGGCAGTGGGGCAAAGTGCTGCCGTCAGCTGCTGGCATGCATTGTGTGCTGGGGGGCGGCGCGGACTGGCCTGTTTGAAGTTGAAGTTTGTGTTATCCTTCAGAGGCATGGGGCCATGTGCGCGACAGTACACATTGCGGGTAGCCTAATCGGGTGGGCAGGGTGCACTCAGCAGCGAGATGTGCTTGATTGCATGAAGGGCCCTAGAGTGAGGGTGGTGCCGGTGCGCGCGCAGCCAGGCGAGTAGAGGGCCAGTCCTCATGACTAGCTCAGAGATGCTGCGCCGTCCATGTGCACATGTTGAAGTTCATGTGCGCATTTTGAAGTTTACGTGGCGCACTGATACAGCGCGCGGTGGTGTACACATGGCGTAGCAAAGGGGCGCGCCAGCGTGGCATCGAAGTCAAGGCAGGAGCATCATGTTGCTGCAAGTGTGGTGCATGTCAAAATTTCAAAGACACAGGAACCAGCATCGGCGTGAGCATGCGCTAGCTGGCGCGCGCTCATGTGCAAGCGTGCACCACTGCTACCCCTACACACTGTACGTTGTGTGTGGTACGGTGTTCGTCAGCTTCAGCAGCTTGCGGCACCTGCAAGTGTGCCCTATGCATTAGGCTGCATGTGCTCAAGCAAACTGTAGCATCAGAGCCATACGTTTATCAGGTTATCGGCCCCAGGGCTGCTGGGCCACCTCTGCTTGCTGGCACCGCAAAAACACTTACGCCGTGTGCTGCATCGTCGCTCAGATGCAAAAGCACAGTGCCTGCCGCCTCTTGCGCCAGCACCGAGCAGCACAAGCAACCTTGAGGCGCTTGCCCAACTTGGCGGACACAGAGTTTCAAACCCTCGTTTTTTTCAGCAGACTGCCCCAAACTCACATCATTTTTGGTGCCTTTGCTGCAGGTGGGGTCCCGGCGCCCGGTAGGGGCTTTGGGCGTTGGTGCTGGCGCGCCTGCAGGCATGGTGCAGGGCGCCTCCACGTTGTTGCACTTCCTCCCCAGACCCCTCACCTCGCCGGTGCAGCAGTTGAACGGCCCGGCGGGCAGGTTGCTGCAGGCAGGTACGGCAGAGGGACTTGCACTATCAGCAGCGGTAGTATGTGCAGCGGCTGCTGCTGCTGCAGGCATGAGGTAAGGACTCCAGGCGGCAGTGTATCTTATGGTGGGCCGGCCTGCCCACTCGGACGCCCCGCTCGCCTCTCGCCCTGGCTCCGGTGGTGGTGGCTGCTCTGGCTGTGGTGCCTCCCCCGTGTGTGGTGGCGTGTGCGGCAAGGTGGTGAGCAGGCAAGCCCCCACGGTGTGCCAAGCGATGTGGGCGTGCCTGCCAGGCTTCTGCTGAACACCTTGCACCACATGTGTGTTCTGCACCCGCGTGCAAGTGCCACTGGCACTTGGCTCTGAGTTGTCAATCAAGTTTGGCTGCAGGGTGTTGCTTGAGAGCGCGTGTGAGGTGAGCCTTTTGTGCACTTACTTGCAGCCCGTGCCTCCGCAGCGCCCGCACTTGCTGGGACAGCACACAGTCTTGTCCTGTCCATTGATCACATGGCAGCAGCGAGAGCCCACAAGAAGACGAGTTTTGCTGCTGACACTTTGGCGTTTTTCGTGCAAGTTAACGAGTGCGCACAGGTGAGGCCACTCACAAGGCAGCATGCTTCAAGGCGGCCGGCTTGCAGCTGCGGCCGCACAGTGGCTGCCGTGTGCAGCTGGGTTATGTGTCGTGGCGCAGTAACCGCTGTGAGGTTTGGTGGTCGTCACGCAGCAAGGACGAAGCTGCTGATATTACTGTGCAGCAACTGCTGTACGGATGCTGCTGGCTGCCGCCGCCGCTGCTGCTGCTGCTCTCAACGACACAGCTGCTGTTGGAACCGTCCCGAAAGTTCCGCTTCCTTCATTGAGGTGTCCACCGGTTGGTGTGAGGCTTAGGAAGCCTACTAGGGCCAGCTGCCGGGCCAGCCCCGCTAGACGATTGCATCATGTACATTCGATGGCTGACCTCGCTTAGCACGCCGCGGCTGCACGTGCCATCGGCCGCCATCGCCGCCTGCAGCAGCAACATCCCCAGCAGCAGTGTCAACGCAACAGGAGTTCTGCCTTTCGCCCGCATCCTGCCCCCTGATGATGCTGTCGCCTCTGCTAGCTGCTGCTGCTACGCTGCGCACTGTGCTTGCAGGACGCGCAGCGCACCCACCACAGTGCTCTCGCAGTCCTGCAGCGCTGTTGTGTGGCACACACGTTCACACAGCAAGAAAATAAATCACCGGCGGCAGTTGAGCCTGTACCCCTCCCAGATGCGGTCAAGAACACCCGGAGGGGAGCGCGCGCGCAGCATCTTTTGAACTTTGAGAACTTGAGAGGAGGTGTGCGCGACATTCTCACGTGGCGTGCATTGTAGCACACGGTGCCTCTGCCCGTGGCTGCTGGCAGCGTGTGAGAGTCCCCTCGCGGCACCCCCAGCCTCGCACAGCCACCATGGCCAAGCGAAAGCGACTGAAAAGTGACACTGGCAATAAAAAGGCGGCCTGCCCTGCGGACACCTCTGAGGCAGCGACGGCGGGGCATGCCTATGGCGGTGGAACAGCAGCAGAGAGGCGGCCCTCTTCCAACCCCACCAAGAGGCAGAAGAGGAAGGCGCCCCCTCCCAAACGGGGCATGAAGAGGATTGTGTTCATCGTTGGTACGCTGGCGGGCCTGGCGCTGTCGGTGGGGCTGCAGCGGCTGGGTTGGTTGGGCAACCTCAAGATGGACATGATATCTCAGCACCTGGACGAAACCAGGAGCATTGTGAGTGTCGCGCACGCCTCTCATCTTGCAGCAGCTGCTGCTGCAGCAGGAGCAGGAGGAAGAGCCTGTTCTAGTGGCGCTGCCTGCTCGTGTCGTGGCTGGGTAGCAGCTTGCCAGTTGCCAGAAACCGCAGCGTGTTCGGAGTTACACAGTGAAACCCCCAGAGGGAACGAGCCACCCTGAGCAACGTAGGTAGTGCTAGGTTGTTCAGGGATCCATTCTAAGACTTGCAGCTGCTGCCAAGCGCGACGTTTGGCAGTGTGGCATGTCATTGCTGCCTCAGGGGCCCACCAGCAGTTGCACCAGCAGCCACAGCAGCACAGGTCGGAGTACTGCGCTGGTGCTTGGCATGCTGCACTGCTGTGACCTAGAGCTGTGCATCCTGCTGCCGCACGGCATACCGCTGCGAGTGAATACCACTGCAAATCAATTTTATGCTAGCGTGCGCACTAATACAAACACCCGCCTCAGATCGTCTGACATTCACAGGAGTACAGATTCATTGTGGTGTCTGCCGACGCTAAGACAGAATGCGGCCGCCACTCTCCATAAGAAATTGTACTCCAGGCAGCAGCTTGTGAAGGCGTGCACAGCTCCCCATTTCGCTGGGCAACCTCCAGATTTCAGCCCACTATCGCCTTTTTTCGGCGCGATTTTTGATGCACGAATGGAAATGCAACCAGGTACGCGCACCCTGTTCACACACTTCACACACACACCAGCCCCGCCATCCCTCTTCCACATGGGCACCACCCGCGCTCCAAACACAAAATCCCATCACGCATGCATGCATTCAGCCACACTGCTGAGCTCCAGGACCCCGCCCACCTGCGGCTCGCTCCCCCGGTGTGACTGCATTGCCAGGTGTCCGACTTCATGAACAAGCTCAACATCTCTGTGGACATGAGCGACATTGACCCGCGCGCCATGTGGTCGGGGGCGGCGACAAACACGTCCGCGGACACGGTGGCGCCGGGGCTGCGGGCGCGCAAGGCGGGGCTCAAGCCAAAACACCCTGTGGTGAGCGCTGCTGGTTATGTGGCTGTTGCCGCCGCCGCACACTGAGGGGGTGGATGGTGGAGGCAGTGCTGGTGGATGCTGGAGTGACTTGGGGCATGTGGTAATTTTTTGGTGTGGTGGAAGTGTTGTTCGCGTTGGCACACGTACAGAACCCTTCACTTGGTCGAGTATGCACGTAGTACGGTAGTATGAAGTTGCTTATTAAATTATCATATTTCTGAGAAGTATGTACAGTAGATTCGTGTGTTCAACATAAGGTTGCCAAAATCATGAATTTTGTGACAGCTGCTCCGTAGTATGAACATAAGTATGATCCTGAAATCGAAACAATTACACCAACCTCAAAATGATGTTTGCGCCAGCAGATCAGGCCCGTATCAAACTTCAAGACTTTGTACCCTGCTGTAGGCATTTGCAGCGGGTACGATGGAATTGCCATTGCACGTAAATGCGCAGGTATTACCCACGACGATTTTGGCCACCTAACAACTTGCTAGAAATGAAACTAGCAATGTGGTATAGGATTTGAATTTGTCAACCAAGTAGTGTGGTATGGGATTCATGTGTCAACCAGCAAGGCTTGCCCAACTGACAAAACTCCTGTCTCAGATCACCAAGGTTGCCAAACTCATTAAAATAAGAAGAAGTACTCCCTAGATCGTGACCTCAAACTTATGCGGTCCTTCGAAGTGCCAGCAAATAAGATACGCAACAAAATTTAATAATGGTTTGCGCTCAGCAGAGTAGGGCCGTAACAAAAGTCATGGAATCATAGGCTGCTGTAGGCATCCGCAGCGGGTAGGATGGAATTACTGTTGGCCGTCATGCCACGAATTTTAGGGTTTTGGCGACCCTACAGGTCACTGACACTGTAAATTAGCCGCCGCCTTCACAGAAATTGTTCACGGCAGGAAGATGACCGTGCAGGCTGCGCGACGCGAGCGTGCTACCACTTCTTGTCAGTGCCAGTGTCAGTGGCAGCGTCCCTGGTCACATGCCACCCCCCCATCACAAACACTTCCCATAGGGGTGCACCGCTGTGCCGCCACTCATGCCTTCCGCGCTGTCTGTGTGTGTGTGCACCACCACACGTGTGCTTGTGTGTGTGACTGGCTGACCTGCAGGTGATGATCCCCGGCTTTGTGAGCACTGGGCTGGAGATCTGGGAGGGCGAGCCCTGCCTGCGCCACTACTTCAGGCAGCGCGTGTGGGGGACGTCGAGCATGGTCCAGGCGCGTGCGACTGGCAGCAATTGTGGGATGTCGCACGTGCTCATATAAGTGTATACATGCATACTTCAGAAGTACTTTGAAGTATATACTCTTAAGTACAGAAGTGGTATATACTTGAAGTACACATTTCATAAGGGGACGCCGACCATGGTCCAGGCGCGTGCGACTGGCAGCAATTGTGGGATGTTGCACGGCGCTCAATATCTACATTCCTCGATTTTTTCTACTACAAAATACTTCAGAAGCATGTGCTTCGAAGTAGTATGTATTGAAGTGGTACACACATAGTCCGAAATGTGATATGTCACATATCTCGTTATCTTTGCCTTGTTCGCCCCTTTGCACGGGTCCGCCCAGGGTGACGGCCCCTGCCGGTGAGGAACCTAGAGTTATCGCTCCTAGATTGAGTTTTCATATCTGTACTGTACATGTACTTCCAAGTACATGCGCACGTGCACTTCGAAGTATTTACAGTACACACTTCAACAAGTATACACTACTAGTAGCATAGTGTGTACTTATCGGTCAGTGTTCAGCAGTGCGGCCACCTGAGGCGTAAAACCATTGCGTTCTGGGCCTGCACTCTCACCCCGTGGTGTCTATCAGCAGCTGAGGCGCACCTTCAACTGTGCTGCGCAACAGTACAAAAACGAATTGTTACCAGCGCGGGCCATCACCCCCACGCCACCTCTGGTTGCCTGTGGGTCTATACCTCCATCCCAAACAAATAAGTTGCCATGCGCGAGCCCCAGCACAGTCGCTGCCACGCCCCACCCACCCACCGCCACGCACGCCGCCGCCATTGTGAGGTCGCAAATTTGCCTCTCGTTGCTGCCGCTACGTCACATCTGCTGTGTATTAGCCCAGAGACACGAGCTCATGTGCGCACCATGTGTATGTTAAACTTAAATTTGAAGTTAGTACATGCTGCGCCGCGGCTTGCTGCGGTGCGCGCAGGCGCTGCTGGCGGACCGGCAGTGCTGCTGCTACGTTGATTGTCCGTGCCTGACTCCAGAGACACAAGCTCATGTGCGCGCCGGTACAACCATATTATGTTGAATTTGAGGTTGAAGTTGAAGTTGACACACGCTTGTGCTGTGGTTCCGCGGCGTGCGCACGCAGGCACTGCTGGCGGACCGTAAGTGCTGCTGCTGCGTTGAATGTCCGTGCCTTCGTCCAGAGACACGAGTTCATGTGCGCACCATATTTGTGTCGAAGTTGAAGTTGGTACATGCTGTGGCTCCGCCGCGTGCGCACGCAGGCACTGCTGGCGGACCGGCAGTGCTGGCTAAGGCACATGGAGCTGGACCCGGAGACAGGGCTAGACCCGCCGGGGCGCAAGCTCAGGCCGGCCGCGGGGCTCACGGCCGCGGACTACGTGTTCCAAGGCTATTGGGTGTGGGGCAAGGTCATTGAGAACCTGGCAGGTGCGCGCCCCCGCCAGTCGCACATTTACAACATACTAGTGTAGTATACTTCACATAAGTACTTCTGAAGTAGATGCTACCGGTACTACTAAACATGTACAGAGTCAACATGCGCCATCGATGTACTGCTTCAAGTAGGTAGTACTGTAGTACGTCCAAGTATGTGGGCTGGCGTTACGGGACAGCATGCTTGAGTATGCCTTTTCCCATTTGTGCACGCCAGCGCTTCCCGCGCCCCCAGCGGAGTTTGGCCACGTACCGCGTACTCGCGATTTGCGGCACCTTGATACTACTACTGTAGTATACATTTTGGTGGGGAGGTCCGGAGGCGTGTCACCGACCACATGGTTGCTTCACTATTGACTTACTAATAACATCGCCATGTGGTTTACTGCAGGTCTGGCTTCAGAGCAGCATGCGAGCGGGTTGACACTGTCTCGCACTAGATCGTGAGCAAACTGTACGTTTGCATCGAAATGTGCATGTGCGCATATGCAGCAGATGTACTTTGTGAAATTTTAGTGATGCCATGCACAGCGTACAGAGTACCACAGCTGTACCTAGCGGTCGTGCCAGGATTTGAAGAGAACGAAGTTGTGTCATCTGTAGGCCTGTTGTCACCCCCAAAAAGTCCACAATAAACGTTGCTAGTTCGACTACTTCCTGTTGTATTGCTGTGCGTCAGCAGCTGTAACTATTTGCAGTTGTCAGTGTGTCCATCGCGACATAGACAAGTCACGTGCCAAACACATGTATGGGTAGGCCTCAATGTTTTACATGTGGCAAATTGATTATCCAAAGGCCAATGGAGGTAATGGCATATTCAAGTACATGTACATATGCTTCCAGTATCATGGTATAGTTGAAGTACATACAAAACTTTATATGCAAGTACGCACTTCAACGGTGTTTGTTTCCGTGAGCCCTGTGTGGTAAGTAACATTGTGATGCTTCACAGTTGGCAACTGCAACCACCCCAAGCTGCAGTCCATCCCATTGCTGGCATGTACATCAGTGGAACGAGCAGTAACTAACCAGCTGGCCCCTGTTGATAGGATAGTGCCGACGCAACCACTGCTCATGGGTTGGCATAGCACTTCACTGGTGTTGGTGGCTGGCAGCCTGCCTGGACTACGCTCGCCTGTTGCCACTGACAACGTAGCTGTGGCACCGGCATGTGGTATGCCTGCAGCCGGCGCAGTCCCTGTGCATGTCCACTCATGCAACATGGCATAATGCGTCACGTACAGCTGTTGTCCACAGCTCAAGGCCGCGTTTGCAGCTGCACAGGTCATCTTAGAGACGCCGCTGCTGCGCTCGAAATCTGCGCAGCACTCCCCATGGTGGGGGAGCCCTGAGAGACTGCACCCCGTACTTCGCGCTGTTCTAGTTTTCGAAAAACTGTTGGCCCAGGGCAAAGGTGTGTGCCACCGCAGCAGTGGCTGAGCTTGCTGAACAGGGCAATGCACGCCGCCATGCGCCCCCCCCGTGCGCACACCCACTCACACACCACTGCTGCTACACCATGTCGTTGCCGCGCTGGCTGCTGCCACTTCTTTGGCGCCCCCGCAGAGATTGGCTACACCAGGTGAGAGTTGCGGTTCCAACACGTGTCAGGTGCTGTGCAGGCTAACACACTGCTGCCGCAGAAAATGACATTGTGTGCGTGCGTGCATCCGCGACGCTCCATGGCTCTGCTGTGCCCGGCGCTGCACGCATCACCGCCGGCGTCATGTCTGCACGGCAATAGGCAGCTGCGCGCGCCGGCCACAGCAGCCGTGTTTCCGCGCACTCTCGCAGCCTCCCGCCACGGTGCACCCTTGCCACCCCTGGGGTTGCCTGCCACCCGTGCTTGTGGCCACGTGCATGCCTGAATACCAGCAATCCGCAGCCAAAATAGCAGGTGTGGCGGGTGCATTGATACCCAGCACCTGAGTCGCCTATGCCACCACACACCGCACACACACATGCGCGCAACACAGAATGTTCCCGTCCCCAATGCCCCTTCCCCCTGCTGTACCGCCGCCGCGCCGCAGCAACGACATGTACATGGCGAGCTACGACTGGCGCCTCCTGCCGACAAACATGGAGAAACGCGACGGCTACCTTACAAGGCTCAAGGCAACCCTTGAAACCAGCCTCAGGATCACGGGCGTGCCTGCCGTCATATACTCACACAGTTTTGGCAGCACGGTGCGTGTGCCGCTGCCCGCTCCCAGCACGTTCCAGCCCCTCCTGAGAGCTCCATGCGCTTGTTAATGATCACGGGGGCCGTGCCTGCGGGTGTCGGGGGGAGGCGTGGCATGCCGCCTGCATGCCGCGCCGTGTATGCTGCTGAGCAGCAAGTCCGCAGGCAGCCTGAGTTGGTATGTGGTCGCCGGTTGCGAGGCCACCGTCGCGTCGTATTCTCTCTCGCAGTGCCCCATCAGCTGCGGCATACACTTGGGTAGGTAGATGCAAGTACTTCTAAGTAGTAGCACACATGTGCCACGCGCATACATGTACACTGTACTACTGCTGTCGTACGAACTGTATGTACCAATTATGACAGCCCCTTCACGTATAACATGCGATGGTACTCCAAGTTTACCGTCTGCACACATGTACAATGCGTGCACGCACATGCACTCTTCCTCTCCCAGGTGGCCTACTTCTTCATGCGCTGGGTCGAGTCCGCACACGGCGGCAACGCGGGCCCCGGCTGGGTGGACAAGCACATTGCGGGCTTTGTCAACATTGCGGGCACCATGCTGGGGGTGCCCAAGGGCGTCAGCGCCATCCTCTCCGGAGAGTTCAAGGACACGGCACAGCTGGGGACCATGTCCATGGCGCTGGACTACTACCTGTCGCCCGAGAGGCGTGCACGCGTCATCAGGTGCGTGGCTGAGTCAGGGTCTGTGCTCAGCGGCCGGGGTAGTTCTGGGAGCAGCAGCAGCGGTAGCGGTAGCAGCAGCAGCGGCACCAGCCACCGCCGCCGTCGCTGCAGCAGTGGTGCGGGAGCCACCTCAGCAGCAGCAGCGGTAGCAGCGGCGCCAGCCGCCGCCGCAGCAGCAGCACCAGCCACCGCCACAGCATCAGCCGCCGCAGCAGCAGCGGCGGCGCAGCGGCGCGGCGGCGGCACGCCTGCCTAACGCGGCGGCCACGGCAGCGCGCCGTGGTTGGCAACAGCAGTGCCGGCGACGGGGGCTGCACATTATGAGTGTGAATGCTGCCAGCAGCCGTCGGAACCTTGCAGGCGCAGCGTGTGGCTGGCCGCTGCTGCGTTCGCTGTGCATGACAGTCGCGCCTGCCCTGGCACCATCCACAGTGGCGCTGAAGCTTCTAAGTCTGTGCCCGGCGGCGGCAGGAGCAAGCAGGAGTGCGGTTGGCAGCAAGCCCGAGTTTTGCACACCCGCACCTTGCCACCGCGCGCCTCCACTACCCACTACTTGCGTGATGACAGAACGGACCTGCACAGTGCGACACGCTGTTGCTGAAAACCTTCTGTCGGGAAAGTGAAAGAAACCTAAAAGGCTGCTAAGCCCAGATACTGCCGTGGCTGGGGCCAAATGCCAGGCCGAAGCCTGTGGGGAAAGTGGTGCACACAAAACATCTCCCTATTTATCTCCATTTCGCTGCCCCCCCCCTCACTCTCTCTCTGTCCGCCACCGGCGCCGCAGGTCGTGGGGCTCCATGGTGACCATGCTCCCGCGCGGCGGCAACGCCATCTGGGGCACGCACGACTGGGCGGCCGACGACGAGCAGCCCGCGCTGGGCGCGCATGGCGAGACCGTCGCCGAGGCGCCCGCCGCCAAGCCGTGGTGCCCCACCTACGGCTACATGCTCAGGTGAGCTGCGCCGTGCGCATCGCTCGCTGCGTCTTGTGCCGTCCGTGCCCACGCCCGCTGCGTGTTGTGCGTGCACAGCTCGCTGTGTGTTGTGGTTGAAGAGGCTGTGCGAGGTGGGCGGAGAGGGGTCGAGCTTGCTCACCGCTTTGGTGTGGGGCTGCTGCTGGGGTGTCTGTGGAGCGTGGGTGGCGCCGGCGGGTGCGCTGTGGCGTGCGTGCGGCAGCGCGGTGGTGGGGACCTCCTGGTGTGGTTCACGCCGCAGCTGGCTGCGCTTCCTCAGCAATAGTGCTGCACCTGGCACGGTCAGTGTACATCACGCATGCCGTTCGCTGCTGGCGCCAACTCTGCCACTTCCGCTGTCGCTGCTGCTGCTTGCACTGCCACCGCCGCCGCCGCCGCCGCTGCTCCTGCTGCTGCTACTACTGCGCGCCTGCACCTCTCTCACTGGGCTTCCGCGCAGCTTTGAGAAGGACGCGGTGCCGCCCGTTTCTCGGAACATGACTTGGGAGGATGCCCTGCAGGAGCTGGTCCTGCCGCGCCTGGACAACCCGGAGTACGTGGCCGACGCTGAGATTTCCAGCATGGCCGCCGCAGACGTGGAGGACCTTGCCACAAACCCGGATTACGACCACCCCAAGTGAGCCCGGAAGCTGCCGAACTGACGGAGCGCGGTGTGCACTTCAATATTGAGTACATGCACTTGTTGATGCTTCAAGTATTTAATTTTGCACGTTTGCACGTTCATTTTTTGCGGCATGAAGTGCTGGTGTGCCCACACGCGTGGGCCATGAGCGTTTTGTGCCTGATCCACCCCATGGTGTCAGGCATTTCTGCCTGTTGAGCTTGGTCTGCGATGGTGGGCGCCGTTGCACCTGCGTGTAGCGGCCAGAGTCAACAACGCAGTTGCAAAGTGGCTGTACGGCACATGCACCTCCTCTACTGGCCCGCTGTCCAGCCCTTCAACCTCATGCGACTCAGCGCGCTCCCGCACTCCTGTCCCCCCCTCCTCCCTCCGCACGCCCACCGGCAGGTACTGGACGAACCCTCTCACGAGCACCCTGCCCAACGCGCCAAACCTCAAGGTGTGGTGCCTGCACGGCGTCAACCTCAGTGCTGAGCGCGGCTACCTGTACCGCACCAGCCCGTACGCATCAGGCGAGGCCGCCGACGCCACCGACACTGCTGCGGCCGACGCAGCGCAGGCGGGGCGCGACATCCCCTCAGTGCCCTACACCATCTTCAACTCGTATGGGTGAGCCCTGCCGTCGCCTGCGCTCCTGCTGCTGCTCCTGCTGCGCGGTTGGGGGGAGCGGGCAGAGGTTCCATAGCTGGCCTGCAGACGCGTGTGCCTGCGGAATGGGTTGGCCTGTGCAGTGCCTGCCAGCAGTGCGGCTTGGGGCGTGATGTCACAGGCTTGATCGAACTTTGTTTGGTCGCTTGCGGGGCAACATACTTCCAGTTCTTGAAGTTCGATACTGCAGCGAGGTCTCTTACTGGGCTACACACTTCAACTTTTGAAGTTCACCACTGCATCAACCCGCGTCCTGCTGCCCGCATGCGCCCATGTGCTGCGGCTGTGCGCCCCCCCTGGTCTGCAGGTCCGACTGCTTCAACAGCGGCCTGCGCATGACCAACGGCGACGGCACCGTCCCTCTCATGTCCCTGGGGTACATGTGCAGCGAGGGCTGGACCAACACCAAGTACCCCTTCAATCCGGCCAGGGTGCCTGTGACGACGGTTGAATACCCGCACGATCCTGCGGCATTCACGCTTCGGTACGTGCATAGTTATGGGGTTGCGCATAGGGAAATCGAACTTGCTAGCTTGTCAAACGCGTGGCTGTGTATGATGCAGCATTGATGCTGCCGCGCCCTGCAGGCGCGTGCATATGAAAACTCAATCTAGGAGGGATAAACTCTAGGTATCCTCACCGGTAGGGGCCGTCACCCTGGGCGGACCTGTGCAACAGGGGTGAACAAAGCAAAGACAGCGCCTGAGAAGAAGCAGCAATCTCGCACTTACCGAAGCGCGGATTCCTTCATAGAGTGTGATGCGTTCGAGGGGGTGCAGCGCAGGTGGCACGGATATGTGCGCCTGCTCTGTGGCATCATGCCTTGTCACCCAGCTGGTGCACATGCATTCCATTAGCCTAGGCCTTGCCATGCTGCCACTATGGTGCCTCTCTACCGCTATCGTTCACTCCTGCTGCATCCGTGTCTTGCTGTCAACACCGTACCCTGCTGCCGCTGCTGCGCCCTGCCGCCACCACTGACCCTCACTGCCGCTGCCGTCCGCCGCCGCTGCTGCCATGCCCTGCCGCCGCCCCCCTCCCCCGCCGTACGCGCGCACGCAGCGGCGGCGGCTCCAGCGGCGACCACATCGACGTCCTCGGCAACACGGAGCTTCTCGACGCCGTCATCAGCATTGCCGCGGGGCGCTACGACGACGTCAAGCCGCGCGTCGTCTCCGACATCCGCCGCATGAGCGCCGCCGTCGACCTGCACGCGCACGGCCGCCGCACCCCCCACACGCGCGTCACCAAGCGCACGCCCAGCCCCAGCGGCGCCGCCACCGGCGCCGGCTGTCCGCCTGGAGACGCCTCGTGCGAGGGCCCAGAGACGGTTGGTGCGGGCAGCGGGACCAACAAGGACGCGGCGGCGGCGCTGGCGGCCGCCGCCACGGGGGAGGGCTCGTCGGAGCTGTGAGAGGGCTGCTGTGTGGGGGTTTGGGTGGCGTGGTGCTGTGGCAGCTGCGGTTGTGCACGCTGTAACTGTAATACCACGCTGCTGCTGCTGCTGCGGCGGCGGCGCCAGGCCTCTGTGAACAACTCTGGCCATGAGGAAGGCGTTCCTCGCTGTGGGTGTGGCTGCAGCGGCTGTGGTGGCCTGCCAGCCCCCTCCCACCATGGTTTTTGGCGGCGAAGGCAGCCGGCGGCGGCGCCGTGCCTGCCAAGATGACCGCAGGCTGGACCGCATTAGTAGCTAGGCACGCGGTAAAAGGAGGAGTGCCCGTGTGAGCTGCTGCTGCTCCAGCACGCACCATGCGCGTGCCGGCAGTGCGGACGCCTCTGCAGCTGGGGTGCGGTGGACAAAGGCTGTGTTGCTGCGGAAGCGCAGGCTTGGCATTGGCAGCAGCAACGTGTGGCACCGGGTGTGTGACAACCGTTGTCACACACCTGCTGCAGGGAAATGCAGCTGCGGGGGTGTGTGCGAGGCAGAGAGCTATGGGTGCTTGCGGTGCTCAGCAGGGGGGTAGGTGGAGTGTGGGAACGCACATCGTGTGTGGCCGGTGGGTAGTGTCTGGCAGCCGGTGTTTGCAGCTGCCGCGCCGCACCCGCCGAGTGGTAACGGGCCGATCACCATTTTGGCACAGACAGCCGCACGAAAGCCGGTGCGCGTGCCGCTGGGCTGCCAAGGCATACTACGCTAGCAGTACATGGATGATGCAGCAGCCTTTTTGGTACCCACTATGTCACTATGTGGCACAGCTCTTTGCGGTGCTAGCGGTGAGGCGGATGGGAGCGAAGGGGGGCGTGGCGATGGTGCGCGCTTGCTGTAACACGCGCGGCCTGGGTATTGCATGCGCCACAACGTTAACGCATGCATAATGTTACAGCTAGTTTATCAGTCATGGTTGTATTCATTGAGTACGCCTTCAGCTGCTGCGGTGCGCGCCTTCGCTTGGGTGTGCCGCACCTGCCGGCAACCCATGTGGGCCCTGCGCAGGGCGCTTTGATGCTGCCGCGGTGGTGCTGTGCACCAAGCTGTCATGTGAGTGCACTCAAACGCGCCCTGGTGAATTCAATTGAAAATAGTGGCATCATTTCTACTGGCAGTGCCATGTGAGCGATTGCAGCTGGCATAACAGCCGCCTACGCAGCATGGCATGTGAGCACGGCCAACGCACGTGCGCCAAACAACAGTAGTGGCAGCACACACGCACACGGATACCTTGTAATGCTGTGTTGCACTGTCACAGTGCAAATATTACACTTGTGGCTGAAACTTCGGCGGGCTTGTCAAAGCGCTGTACAGGCATTGGTCCAGGCCAACGCTGCGCATCTTGTCGACAAGGGCTGCACATGGTGGAATCAGCACGTGCCTGGCCAGCACCAGCAGTAGTTGCTGGTACCCAACCGCTGTCATACCAGAGTGCAAGCCTACACACCCCTCTGCACATTTCACGAGCAGGCCATGTGGCATGAATGCCAACTTTCAAAGCTCCTGTGCATGACAGGTGCTCATGTGCAACGCTGCCGGTGCTGCAGACAAAAAATGGCCACACCAGCTGGCAACCATAGCAATATTTTGCCAACACCAACAGAGAATTGGGCGTCATACACAGGCCCACAAGCATAGGCTGCAGGCATATGATGCATCACCAAAATTCCATGCAGGCAGCACAATATGCGTTGAACACCGCAGCAGCAGAGAGACATTGGAGCAAGAAGGCGCGTGTGATTTTCTCAATGTTTGTATGATAAACTGTACATGGTGAAAATTGGAGCAGCGCACGGGCGGGGTGACCTTGCTCCTCTACTCGGTGGCGTTTAATAATTGTGTGCTGCAACCTGGGGTTCCCTGAGTTCAAAGAACAGTCCTATTGTAGATGAACCTTCTTAGAACACGCCCTGGCCATCGCCGAAGGGGGAGAACTGCGGAGGCACGAAATGGAAGGGACACACAGGACAACATGCACCACACGTCAGCCACTGCCCATGAAGAATGCACACCACATCTGGGTCATCGATCACAGCAGACTGACCACTTGCTCAGGCAGTCTTGCGAGATGGTTTCTCACTGGTGCTGCACTTCAATCTGGGGCATGGATGCACACCCCGACGAGTGCACCACATTCCAGCACTAGCACGCACTTGAGTATAATGCCATACTACCTCATACACGCGAGCCAAACGCGCGACCACAGCGCGAGCAAAGCAGTGCACAAACGGGAGCCGACCATCCGTCGCACTCACGTGGCCTGCCGAGAGCTGCTCAAAGGGGGTCTGGCCGGTGAGGCCCTCCTGCACGGCCATGCCCATGAAGCCAACCATGGCCAGGCGGCCGTTCTTGAGCTCCTTGAGCTGCAGCTCCGCGTACTTGGCGTCGTCGCCCTTGAAGGGGTTGAACGCAGAGCCAAAGCCCAGGTCGCCGGGGGCCTTGGAGGTGTCCTGCTTGCCCACGGTGAGCTCAATGATGCCGATGGCGGCGATGATCTGCAGCCACCCGGCGGTGGGCACCTGGGAGATGGCGCCCAGGCCCGCGGGGATCTTGCCGTCGTACAGGGGGTGCCACACCTCCGCCAGGAGGTAGCCGAAGGTGGCGAGCACTGCAGTGCACAGAGACAAGGGGGGGGGAGGGCGCATGTACGTAAGGGAGTGTTAGTACAAAGTGGTAGAAATAGGCGGGGGTGGGCATGTCACTGCAGCAGCTCATGTGCACAGCAGCTGGGCAAGGCAGCAGCAGCACAGAGCAAACATGGTGAACGCTGATGCACAGCAGGCACACACTGTTGTGCTGTATAAACCTCAACACAGGCGGCAAGTCCTCTTATGTGCTGCTGGACACTCACTGCAGATGCGGCCGTGCTTGAGCTCGACCACACGGCGGCGGTAGAGGGCGCCCTCGTCCTTGGCGAAGCCCAGGGGGTCCCACACGCCCCTGCATGTGCCAACAAGCAACAACATATCAATGCTCCGTCAGTTGGCAACACATGAGGTTCCGTCGTGGTCTGCGAAGCCGTGGGCAACGCTAGTGCAACGCAGCAGTTGACGAACATGGATGCGCAGGGCGTTTGGCTGTGCATAAGCACTACACAGAGCGCGGCGGTGCGTGGGCAGGCAGAGCACTCTCACTTGGTCTCCACGTCCGCGCCCAGGAGGTCGGCGCTCATGCTCACGGCTGCACGGAGCAGCAGCAGCACACGTGGGGCAGGGCAGAGGTCGGGGTGTGAGACAATCCGCCCCTTCGCTATCCACGCATGGCGCAATAATGACTGCTTCAAACAAACCCAAACGCACACCCTGCTGCTGCACGAGGATGCCTGATAAGGCTCCAAAGCCTGCCGCTGCTGCCGTTAGCGAGGCGTCGGCGCGCCCCAACGCTATGCCCTCGTTTTCCCTCATGCCTCCTGCGTGCCTCAGCACGCTCGCCAGGTGCTGCACCAGCGGCTGTGCAGTCAGCACCGCACCGCCGTGCATGCACCGCCGCGCCCGCCGTCAGCAGCCTCCACCCACCGGCCCCACCCTTTCAACTCCTCAACGCTTCCGCAGGGCTGCTTCGCCACTCCAAACGCTGCCGGGGGCACGTGGGCAGCAGCACAAGGCCGTTGCCTGCTGCTGCGGCCGTGGCGTCTGGTGTGCATGTCGCCACGCTCCTGAGCAGCAACTCTCAATGCTCACCCGTGCTGGCGGCGCGGGGAGCAGCCACCTTGGCGCCCATGAAAGAGGGGGCCGTGAAGGCAGCGGCGGAGCCCGCGAGGGCGAGGACAGCAGCGACGGCCTTCATCTCTCCTGGGGTTGGGTTGGTGACAGCAAGGTGTGTGTGCGCGACGAAGTTGTAGCTGCTGCTGCCGGTCTCGCACGTCCCGGGTTTACACACCCGGGATACCCCATGAAGTTGCAGTAGCATCTATCCATAAGACCCCCCCCAAGCTGCTGCTGCTGGGCTGCTGCAGCCTGCCGCCAGGCCTCTGCACACCCAGTCGCTGCGTGATTCAGGGGAGAGGCTTAGCCATGGTGAAGGCGTCCCTTGCTGTGGCTGTGGCTGCGGCCACTGGTGTGGCGGCCTACCAGGCCCCCACCATGGTGTTTGGCGGCAAGAAGGCGGGCGGCGCCGCCCCCGCCAAGACCGTCAAGCAGGCTGGGCCACGTGAGTATGCTGAGAGGCATGGCGAAGGAGTGCGATGTGTGCGCTGTGCTGCTGCCACCGCCCGCCATGCGCACCCCCGCAGTGCCGGCGCCTCTGCAGCTGGGGTGTGATGGAGAGTGCATTGCTGCGGAGGCGGAGGCATGGCGCTGGCGGGAGCATGTGCGGCGCTGGGAGAGAGACATGCTGCTGCCAAGGAGAACCCGGGGGAGGGGGCGCAGGCTGACGAACAGGAGGATTTGGTTGTCTACATGCAAGCCTGCGGCTGAGCTGCAGCACTTAGTGCTGCGCCGGTGTGCGCATGCTGTCCGCTAGGGGCCGGCAAATATGCCCACCGCTGTCCGGAAGTGTGGGCCCGCCTCCTGTGGCGCAGTAAGGCAGTTGCATAAAGCGGTGTGCCAGGCAGCAGGAACTTGGTTCGATTCGTACCAACCAAGGCAGCAAGCCGTGTGTACCTTGGTGCATGCACACACCAGCACCTCTGCAGCAGGGCTGATGCTCGTCATCAGCAGTAGCAGCAGTCACACCTCCAGCGACGCCATGGCTGTCACAGCGCAGCACACACACCTACCGCCAACGACGAGTGCTCTAACCAATTGTTGTGAATCCACTGCACCCACTGCAGCCGCGTACCTGAAGGAGACCGAGCCCGGCAGCGGCCCGGTGGGTGAGTGGTTCGTGCGTGACGACCCCACCCTGTCCACCGCCCTCCCCTGGATCACCAAGCCCGTCATCGGCAACGGCGACCTGGTCGGCGACAACGGCTTCGACCCCTTTGGCCTGAGCAAGACCTTCGACATCTCGTGGCTGCGGGCGGCGGAGCTCAAGCACGGCCGCGTGTGCATGCTCGCCGCCGTGGGCCTGGTGGCCCCCGAGCTGGTGCAGCACCCCGTGGGCTTCGAGGGATTCCACTTCCCCGCTGAGTTCACCCAGATGAACGCCATCGCCGCCCTGGGCGCCGTGCCCAAGTTCGGCCTGGCCCAGATCATCCTGGCGTGCGGCCTCATCGAGATCGCCACCTTCGGCTCCAACTACCAGGGCGCCACCAACTTCGAGGACGGCCTGTCCCCCCTGGAGCGCGAGAAGATCGCCCAGGGCGAGCGCATCTTCCTGACGGGCGTCGCCAAGAAAACCTCCAACGTCAACGCCTTCGGCGGCGAGATGGAGGTGGGCTTCGAGGCCCCCGAGTCCAGCGCCGCGGGCAACCTGGGCTTTGACCCCCTGGGCTTTGCCGCCGCCGGCATCCGCAGCGACTACGCGGACTCTGAGATTAAGCACGCGCGCCTGGCGATGATCGGCGTCGCGGGCATGCTCGCGGGCCAGTTCTACGAGCCCAGCAAGGGCGTCCTGCAGCAGACCCTGGACTGGGCGTCCGCTCAGTCGTAAGCTGCACGCGCTCGCCCGCTCGGAGTTTTCTTCTCGTCACATTGGTCCCTTGCTCAGCGCCTCGCTGACGCCGTGTCACAGCTGCGGCGCGCGGTGAAAGGCTTACTGCTACACACCTACACCACCCACACACCCCCAGCTGTCTTCCCCCCCACCCCACCCCCCTTTTGCCAATTTATTACGGGGAGGTCCTGGCGCGCCGCCGCGCAGCCCCGGTCCACATAACACCATAAATATGAACAAAACTGTTTACACTTGCCGCTGCTGACACTCACCCATGACAAGTGGTGTGGCGCTCTCATCTTAGGGCTGCATGTGGCTCTCCCAGCTGCTTGTCTGCGGGCTCCATGGTCACACATGCCCCCCCGAGATGTTGATGTGCTTGCCATGCCAGTCATGGTAGGTGGTGGCCATTATTTGCCATGCTGCAACAGTGTGTGGCGCGCGTGCTGGTGACGTGACAGCGCACCGGAGCATCACTTTGTAGGCTGTACATGGTGGTGCTGGTGCACCCACAGCATACCATGGCGCGCGTGTCGTGTCACCAGTGCACAGTGGTGCATGTGCATGGCATGGCAAAGTGATCTCTGGTTATGCAGCTTGTGAGCATGTTGCTGACCAGTGCATGTGCATGGTATGGCTACTGAGCTGAGTACATGCATCTTAGCAACCTGGGCAGCACAGAGCAGCGGTCAACACAGGTGCATCGTGCGCCCAACAAGCATCCAAAATTTGTAAACCTTGAATAGAGTTGTGTTCATCGTTGACAAATGTGTACATCGCCCTCCAGGGCAGGCGTCCGGCAGCAGCTGCCGCATGGCGCACACGCTCACACAAACAGTTGACTGCCCCAAGGCACAGCAGCTGCGCGCAGTGGCGGTGCGTCGAGAGCAACCCAAGGCGCCACTGTGTGGGCATGGCAAAAGGCTGCCGCACACTAGGCTGCGGCACGTTAGGCCAACGCTAGGCTGCCACTAGGCCATGCGCTGGCGGAGGTCGTGGTGATACGCGACGCTACATTGACTTGCTGCCAAAGCCCGCGTCTTCGTTGGCGGACACCTTGTCCATGAGCTGCAGCGGCCGCAGGATGTTGTCGCGGTTCGCTTCGCACACGCAGCCGTTCATGACCTGCGCGCGCGGGCGCCACACAGGCGGCGAAAAGCAGCGCAGCAGCATATTTATAAGCTCGCGGCAACACTGGTGGCGAAAAGCAGCGCAGCAGCATATAAGCAAGTACAAGTATTTATTCTTCGTAGTAGCAGCAGTATTTCATAATGAAGTGCGAAGTACTTCAAGCTCGCTGGAACAGTGAGCAAGGTCTCGGTGGTGGAAAGCAATTTGCACCACTGCCGGGGCGCAGTCGCAATAGAAGGCGGCATACGACATGCGGTGCGGCTGTGCGTGACTGGCTGTGCTGCCTCGCACTGCACAAAGCATGGGCAAAGGCGGGCAACAGCTTGAAGCACTGCTGCGCACTGGCTGTGTGCGGCAACAGTGGCACGCCGCTGCTGAATAAAAGCAGTGGCAGCAGCAGCAGCAGCAGCAGCAGCAGCGGCACACATTTGCACGCACCATTTCATCGAGTATGAAGTGGGTCTTCTCCAGGTTGAACATGATGTCCAGCTCGCACACGCTCTGGAAGTACTTGTCCTGGCCATGCGCAGCAGCAGCGGCAGCAGAAAAGCAGCAGCAGCAGTAGCAGCGGCGGCGGCGGTAGCAGCGGCGGCAGCAACAGCAGCAGGAGCAACAGCAGCAGCAGTAGCAGCAACAGCAGCAGCAGGGGCGGCAGCAGCAGCAACAGCAGCAGCAGCGGCGGCAGCAGCAGCAACAGCAGCAGCAGCGGCGGCAGCAGCAGCGGCGGCAGCAGCAGCAGCAGCAGCGCCAGTCAGGAAGGGCGCCTCACACGACCATGCACAACTGCAGGCGGTGTGCACTGGAGGCAGCTGCAGCCACCAGACCCACAGGCAACTTGCACTAGCACAGAGCACCATCACGCTATAGGCCACGCGTGCCCTGGGACGCCGCTGATGGCCGTCGGTCACCGCTCAGCCCTGCAGGGCCGTGCACTGCAGGGGGCTGAGTGCGCACCCATCTGTGGCTCCAGTGCTCCTGGCGCAAGCTGTGTGTCTGTGGCACTGCTTGCGGTGTGCACTGGATACTCATGCCTGCCTACCCCGCTGCGGCTGCAAGCCAGGTATGCGTGCTGCAGACACGCGGACTCAGGGAGCTGCCGCTGCCGTTGTGCTCTCACCAGCGTCTCCACGAGACAGTGTATGAACTCCAGAATGCCCAGCTCGTTTTCCTCGTCCGAGCTGTCCACGCCCACTATGAAGAACAGCGAGGCATACTGCAGCAGCGGCAGACGGTGGTGCGTGTGCAGCATATGCGTGTGCACTGCTCAGACGCCGTCTGCACCTTCTGCAAGGTGCGCGAGTTCATGGGCGGCAGTGGCAGCGTGGCATGCACTGCCGGCTAGTGACTTTTGTCCCAGCAGCACCTGGGAGCAGCAGTGGCAGTGCCCTGTGCGGGTGCTGACGTGGGCTGGCGCACAGACTACGGCCAGCCAAGCGCGTCGCGGGTGCATGTGCTGCTGCGGAGCTTGCAGCCATGCCGCGGCAGAGCAGCCATTGCAGCACCACAGAAAGGTTCCACTTACTGGTTGTGATGGGTCACTTGGGACTGCAACTTAAACACAGAACTGAAGCACGGTGGATGGGGAAAGCAGGGTTGCATGTCCACAGCAAAATGACTTTTGAGGCGGGCGCTCACCCGTCGGTAGATGATTTTGTACCCACGGAACTCAAAGAATGAGCACTGCAGCTCGCTCCTGCTGAAGCATCGCCGCACGACCTCTGCCTGCAACAGCAGAAGCAGCAGAATAGTCACAACGTTGGTGTACAACGGCGTGTGGCTGCCCGGATTTTTGTGCCACGCTGGTGGTGCAATGCATTTGTGGTGTAGAGTGCCTTACTGCCAACATGAAGAAACGTTTGTAGCATGCAAGACAACAGCGCTTGCCGGCAGTGCGACTTGCACCAACATGGCTATACATGTCAGTACTGGCTGTTCAGCTTATTGTACAGCACACCAGCAGCCATGACGGCAGCTACGGGTTGAAATGCGCCCTTTGAGTCAACCAAACAGGCCATGTTCAGCAGCCCAACACAGCAAGGTGGGGAGTGCCAGACACAAGTGGCATTAGCCCTGCTACTTCAGCCGCAAGCACCTGCACACAAGCCAGGCCCGGGGCAGCAGCCTACACGAGAACGCATGTCTTCCATCGGCGCTGTTACTGGCAATGACACCTGTACCACCTGTTGCTGCTCCGGCACTGCCAAGGCTGTCTCCCTGCTGGGGCTAAGTTGGTGCTGCTGTTGCTGTGGTGCAGTGCCTATGGCCTCTACACCGTGGTGACAGTGGCAAGGCAAGTGCAGCACAGTCAAGCCAGAACCGCCAGCTTCTGGCAGCAACGCAGGCCGGCACCAGCCGCTGCTGCTGCTGGGTGCATCAGTGTGTCCCAATGCTCACCTCAAGAGCTACCCGCTCCGGTATTGGCAGCCATTCGTAGTAGCTCGACACACGGGTTTGCCCCATCTTATTGACCATCAACACAAACTTTATCATGTCTGCTGCCGGCCACCACCGCCCTCCTGCCCGTGGCACTGCCCTCCTCTGGTGCAGCTGTTTCCTCAAAGCAGTTGAGCAGGAACTTCCCTCCGGGGTGCTGATGGAGCTGCCCTGCACCTTTCG
Source organism: Ophiocytium majus (assembly GCA_032358315.1). Lineage (NCBI taxonomy): Eukaryota > Xanthophyceae > Mischococcales > Ophiocytiaceae > Ophiocytium > Ophiocytium majus. The sequence continues at coordinate 8,986 of JAULBY010019787.1, read as the reverse complement.
CGACTAGTGAGCAGTGTCGGCGTCGCCAGCGATCAAGCAGCTAGACACTCGGGCAGGCAGATCCGCGGCAGTTGTCCTGCTTGGCAAGGCGCCCGCAACAGTGCTTGCAACTCACAGAGCTCTGTGCGCACCTGCAGGACCTATTGCTCTCTACCACCCGGAGGTCTGTTGACAGATCGACTGCAGCTCTCTCTCTCTCTCTCTCTCTTTCACGACGTGATCACACCCTACAGCCTGAGGCCTTACAGGTGTGCAAGTATTGCTGACGATGACATGCCCCCCTGCACCAAGTGCCGCTTCAGCTGCACCGTAGGCGCTGCAACACTGGCACAGGCCGACAGCCGCCCACACTCAGTGTCTGGAAGCGTGCCTGCAGTTCAACCATCAAGACCATGCCAGCAGCGGCAGCAGCAACCACAGCAGATGCGCCACCAGGCCAGCCACCAGGCGACACCGGCAGCACCATCGGTAGCGCCAACAAGCATCTGGCGGCTAGGGTGCGTGGGGACGGGCTGCCCAAGGCCCAGGGTGGCGTGGAGGAGAGCATAGAAATCGAGTTTGGGGACAGAGTGCTGAGGCTGAGCCTGTGCTGGGAGGACGAGGAGGAGCTGGCGCCGCTTTTCTCAGGTGCGACCGCCGCTCACTGTTTACTCTGTTTTTGCCGTGTCTGTTGCTGGCGGCATGCTCACAGTGCTGGTTCGCAAGGCACACGTGCTGTCTCGCTGTTGGCGCGCGCTGCGGCTGTGTATGCTGCCGGAGTGGCTCCTCAACCACTTGGCAGGCGGTGCGACAGCAGTGAGCCTTGGTACAAATGTAAAAACACGCAGGTCTTGCCCTAACCTGCCATTCACTGCCGGGCGTTCAATTCTTCTGCAGGCGCATGCTGGGCCGGCACCATAGTGTGGCAGGCGGCGCTGGACCTTTGCGACTACATCAGCAGGGAGCACACGGCGCAGCTGGCGCGAGGCGCCACAGTGGTGGAGCTGGGATGTGGCATGTAAGCTGCACGCGACTGTGGAATTGTGAATGCTGACAAGCAGATGACACTGATTCAATGAGCCAGGCAATGTCACCATGCGGGCAGTTTCGTGCTGTGTGCTTAAAGTGTGTGCTCATCAGCCTTGGCACTCAGCGCCTGCTTTGCCTGAGGCTGCTGGGGCTATTGGCGGACTTGGCTAGCATGTGCGTTGCTTCCATGTAACACCGCTCTTTCTCATGTATCACAGTAGTAATGAAAATTTGCTGGTGTTTGATCATTGTCTACACGCGTGGCCACCCACTCACAAAACCACACAGCACGTGACACCTGGTTTTTGTCTCACACAGGCTAGCCAGTGCTGTAGCTCCACAGCACTCACCCACATAGCTTGCGCCGCCACTGACTTGTGCGCTCACTGTTCTCGCTTTCTGCTGAGCAGTGGTGTGCCTGGCATGGTGGCGCACCTCCTCGGCGCCAGCGCGCTGCTCACGGAGCAGGCGGAGCTGCTGGGACTGCTGCGCCGCAACATCAACACCAACTTCAACACCAACTTCAACAACATCGCCAGCGGCACCACCATCACCCACACTGCAGACCGCGGCAGCGCCGCTGGCAGCAGCAGCAGCAACGGCCATCGTTCAAGCACCGAGGAGCCGCCATTTATCCGCGCGGCACAATTGGATTGGGGCTGTGATGATGTGCGGGCGCTGGTGGAGTCGCACTTTGGCGGCCGCGCCCCCGACCTGGTGCTGTGCGCCGACTGCATGTGAGTTGTGCTCAGCGCCGCCGCCGCGGTACAGCTGCGCTGTTGCTGCCGCCAACGCCCTGTGCACCCACCGATGCAGGCATGTGCACCACAGTTTGCACACAACCGCTGCTGTGCGCCGCCGTTGCCGCGTGCTGTTGCCGCTCCAAGTCATCAGCGGCTTGCAACTGCCGCCTGCCAGTCTCTCTCCACCCCCCTTGGCTCGGAACCGTTGCTATTTACAACCCATCACCGCCTCGCAACCGCCGCCTGCCACCCCTAGCTCATAACCGTTCTTAAGTACCCATCGCCCGCTTTCCGGTCCTGCCTGTGCGTTACGTGCCGCCGGCGCCAGCTACGAGCCGCTGTACGGTGACTCCTGGCGCGCGCTGGTGGTGGTGCTGCGAGCGCTCTGCGACACGCCCCGCACGCGCGCGCTTGTGAGCGTCGAGCGACGCACCGCCGACGGCGTCGACCACTTCCTCGACGCGGCACGCGACGCCGGGCTGAGGCCCAGGCTGGCGCACAGCAGCACCGCCGCCGGTGTGCCGATTGAGCTGTATGAGATGGCGCTGGCGGCGCCGCCGTGAGCGCGTGTGCGGTCACCAGTGACTGTAACCACCAGCGGCTGCTGCTGGGAAGATGGGAGAGGAGGGAACGGTTGGACGCGGCCCGGCGCAGGAGTGGAGGGCTTGTCAGCGATGCAGCGATGGCCCATGCAGCACGTGGCACACGAAGAGGGCCGTCAGTGGGGGGCGGTGCTGCCACCAGGCTGCTGAAGTGCAACTTGGTGCTGTTGAAGGGGCACTCGCACGGGGAGCTGCCGCAGGAGCCAGGTCGAGAGGCCTGGCGGTGCAGTGGGTGCGCTACGAGGTGGCGTGTGGCCAAGTGATGGCGCACAAGAGCGTGTCTGGGCCGCAAACGCTGGAACGCATGCAAGAGGTATGACAGTGAAGTAGCCGCCACACCAGCTATACCAGCATGGGCATTGTTGGCACAGGCGCAGCTGCCCCCTGCTGCAAGGGCCCAGGTGTGCATCATGTGGCGCATGCCGCCATGTTGGCGCATCAGCACTACGGCTGGCACAGGAACTGCCGCTGGAAGCGCCATGCGCAAAGAGGCGGCAACCACACCGCGCAGCAGCACCAGGTCATGCAGTGCACAGCGCAACACGCAGACCAGCCGCACGCAGCGCGCAACATGAAAACCGCCTCATTATTACATGGATGGTGTACAGCTGCGCCGTGCATGCGCCGCTGGCGCGCGCAGCGCCCACACACCCCTGACCCTCCACACCCGCGGCTGCCATGCTTGCGCACCCACCGCAGGCACCACAATCCCGCGCAGTCAACGCAGCCGCGGCTTACACGCCGCGTGCCACGCCACCCGCAGCAGCCGCATGCGCCCCGCAGCCACAGGGCAGGCGCAGCCCAGGGTGCCGGCGACGCAGCAGCCGCGCCCCAGCGGGCTGTCATGCGCGGCGCGGGTTTTTGGGGCACGCCTCAATGAGGTGCGCGCGCCAGACCTCGTCGTCTTCCATCACGCCTAGGTCCTTGTAGCACAGCGGGCACACGCTGCCGATGCCGCCGCGCCCCGGCGGGCGGCAGTGCGCGCTGCGGCTCCACTCCTCGAGGCGGTCGCGGCGCACCGCCATGCCGCTGACCTCGCACTCCTCGTACTGCGCCGACTCCTGTGCGGCGGCGGAATGGGCGGGAGAACGGGAGGGGAACAGTGCCAGGAACGGGAGGGGAACAGTGCCAGGAACGGGAGGGGAACAGTGCCAGGAACAGGGGGAGGAACGTTCTTAGGAGGGGGGGGGCTACGGGTTGACGTGTGCTTTTTGTTGCCGGACATTTCATTTTTCCAAATTAAAACGTTGACGGACTGTGCCGGTGGCAGGGTGTAAAATATATGTTTTGTTTGCTGCGGTGGCCAAGAGTGCAGCCAATGCAACTGCCTTGCGGGCTGTGGCCGTGCAGGCCGAGCGCAACGGGGCGACCCAGGATGGGGAATTTCCAATGGCCGGCACCTTAGAGGCGCCCCCGAAGCCGTCCAAGAAGCGCCTGCTGCGATGCCTGGGTGCACAGCACTTGCACATGCCGCTTCTTTCTGCTTCACCAATATCGTACTACTGTAGCATATGGAAGTACCTCAGGCACACTGTACAATCTCCAGCAGTAAAGTGGCATACATGCCCACGCGCAGCAGCGCCACAACTGCCCACGAGCGTGCCACTCCCTGCGACCCGCGGCGTGCGCGCGCGCACCTGGCACTCGTCCAGCAGGTGCTCCGGCAGCGCGTTGATCTCAATGACCTGCCCGCACTCCTCGCAGCCCATGAGCATGGGGCACGCCTGCCAGTAGTGCAGGTCCAGCCGCTCCTCCGTGAACTCCGGGTCGAAGCGCCCACAGAACTGGCACGTGAACTGGTACGCGTCGCCGCCGCCGTCGCTGCCGTCCTCGTAGGCGTCGCCGGCCGGCGGCGGGTGGGACGCTGCGGTGGGGGGCAGAGAATGCAAGCCCGAAACATGGTTGTGCAGGTGTGTGGGGGTACAGTGTGGTGTTGTGTATGCCCCTTGGACTTGGTGGGAAGTACGCAGTGGACTGCTGAACTGGAGGACGGGGTCGGGTTGTGGATGCCTGTGAGCGCCTGAGTGCGCAGGCAGGCAGTGTGTGTGCGATGGTGGATGCGCACCCTTTGAGCCAGGTTACACAAGCCTGTGACAACACAAGCACCATGTGGCGCCAGGGCGCAGCCACAGCAACAGCTGCCCAGCAGCAGCTGGGCGGCAACAGCAGCACCACCGCGTAACATGCCGAGCCATCCCCTCAGGCGCGGTATGCCACAATAAAAACACACTGACACGCAGAGTGGTGCAATACGCAATGCCACCAGCCAGACAGCCCGCACCTTGTCCTGGCGAGCGAGCGGGCGACCGCGCTGGTGACCTTGAATGCGGCGGCTGCTGCTGCGGCGGTGGCTGCTGCCCCTGCGGAGACCGCGCAGGCGACCTGGGCGTGCCCCCTTTCCGCTGCGCACCGCCGCCGCCGCCGCTGCCGCCGCCGCCACGCCCACCACCTCGCGGCGTGCCACCGGCATCGGCTGCTGCGTGCTGCTGCTGGTGGCGCTGCTGTTGTTGCTGCTGGCGCGCGCTGGTGGGCTCGTGCGGGGGCTTGGCGCCGCCGCCGCCACCGCCGCCGCCGCCGCCTCGAGGCGTCTCCCGGCTGTTTTCGGCACAGGCAGTGAACGTGCATTGGCAATGTGGCATTTTGTGAGAGCTGCATCGTGTGTGTGTGTGGTCGCTGTAGCGGTGGCCCCCTTGCTTGCTGGCAGGGTGTCAAGTGACAGTCACAGCGGCGTACCTGGTAGCAGAGTCCCAGGTGCCAACAGAAAGTGCGGTGTCCATACGCACTGTGCCCTGGTGAGCTGATGCCGAATGGACCACAGCGCCACCGTCGATGCACCCACACTTGTGTGTCAGCGCGCTTGCAACGTTACAGCTGAGGACTGTCCGAGCCGCAACCCCACGGCCCACCGAAACTGTGCCAAGTCGGACATGGTGCATTGCAGGCATGTGACTTGGAGTACATTTTGGTACTTCAAAGTACCGGTATACTTTGAGGTATATACTTCAGAATGTACTCATGTGGTGTGCGACAGGACTTTGAAACCTGGACACAAAAGCAACAGGGCACCATAAGAAGCAGCCTTGTCAACGCAAGCGCATTCACTGCACCAATTTCACACCATGCACCACACACACACACATACCCACATAAACATACACAACCCCACACCACACACCAACATCGCCCCCACACCGCACACGCAACGCGCCTCACCTGGCGTTACTGCCGCGCCGACTGCTCGACAGGCTGCCACCGCGAGCGGAGCTGCCGCCCGCCGCCGCCGCCGCCCCCCCTCCCTCCCCGAACGCCTCCCGGTACTCCTCCAGCTGCTTGGGCCTTAGCGTGGAGAGGTGGCGCTCCACGGCCGCCGTGGAACTGGCGTTGCGAACGGCGACCGTCAGCTCCTTGGCGGCGTCGCGCACGTCGCCGCTGCTGTGCGCAAAGCCGTTGACCGCCTGCGGAAGGGCGCGGGGGGGGGGGGGGGGGGGAGGGCGCGCGGCGGCAGCACAGTGGCCACATCACATTGGCAGTTGCATGTTTGCTGGCATGGCTGACGCCTGCGAGTGCATGCACTGCGCGGGCACGTCGGCTGTACAGGGGGTACAATTGCATGTTTGCTTGCACGGCTGACGGCTGCGAGTGTGTGTGCTGCGTGGGCACGTGGGCTGGCGCTGTGTGCCGCGGCGGTTGGTGTAGGGGTCTGCGCGGCTGCGCACCCCCCCCTGAGCAGCGTGTTATATCAGTACACTAGCAGCAAATGGGTGGACTAAGCAGCCAAGAGTGTGAATCACTGCAGGCCAGAAAAGTGATGGCACGGTGGGACGGTGGAGGGTAGGCGGTGGCGCCCGGGGCGGCTGCAGGTCAAGTCGCCCTCGTCGCAAGCGCGGCGCACCCACCTTCACAAAGCCCATGACCGCATCGGTGCTGAGCACGCTGCTGCAGCCGCCGCCACTGCCGCCGTCCACACCGAACTCTTTGACGAGGGAGGACAGCAGCTGCAGGCGGGACGTGATGGGGCGCCACGCCGCCAGCAGCTTCTTGGGCATGGGCTGCAAGCAATGGCCGTGGCGGGTGAGCAGCGATGTTTAGAGGAGGGCAGCGCATGTTTCAGGCGGCGCTTGACACGTGTGATGAGCAAAATGGCGGGGTGCGTGGCATGGTGGCCCAATGCCTGGTCACAGCATGCCCAGGCAGTGCGGCGTGCACGCGCTGCGCGCCGTTGATTAGTGCGCCAACGGAAGCTGTAAAAAGCGGGCGCAGGCTGGCATACCCATGCATGCCAGGCACCCATACGCACGCGTGTACAATGGCCTATGCGCCAGGGCAGTGGCTGGTGGAGGCCATGTGCATGCGCTGCAGTGGCTGGCTGCTGACCTTGAGCGCAGCGGATGCAATGAAGGAGCTGCCGGCAGAGCGGCAGTGCGCAATGGCCAGGAGGCCCTCCATGGCGGTCTCGCGCACGCGCGCCTGCCCGTCGCCCAGCTTGTGCACCAGAGTGTGCACCACCTGCTCAGCCGCAGCAACGCATACACTTGATGTTGAAGTACTAGTTGAAGTAATACTGTGGTATACAAAAGGACTGCAGTAGCGCGGTTCAACAGGGCTGAGTGCTCTATTGGCTTGGGGTTGGAGCGAGACTGTGACAGTGCGCACTAGACCGCGTACAAGCAAGCATGTGTTTGATTACGACTACTGTGGGTACTTGCAAAGTGGTACCGATACTTTGAAATATTTGGCCTGAGGCGGGTCATACTCCCAAAAAATGCTGGCGCTACGAAACCCATCCCTGAACAGCACAGGCCAGTCACCACCACCAGTCACGATGCTGCTGTCCATGTTGGGTTGGGCACATGTGAAGTGTGCATCATGGCGTGGGTGGTACCACACAAGCACACGGATTCCTGCACCCGGCTGGCTGACATGCTGCCATGACAGACTGAGACCTCAGAAGGGCAGCAGCGTGTGCTCAGCGGCATGTGGCTGCAGCACTACGCTTGTGCGCAGCACGGGGGGCGCGGAGACACGGGGATACACAGTTGTAGTGCAGGCTCAAGGGCTCACCGGTTCTAACAGCGAGAAGAGCTGTGGTAGGCGCACAGACTTGTTTCTGTTGGCCAGGGCCACCACGGACTTGAGGAGATCCACCGTGGTGAGGAAGACCTGCGCAATCTTGTCCTCGCAGCCCACGCGCAGCACCTGCTCAGCAGAACCAGCAGTAACAGTGCTCAGCAGCAGGGGCAGCGCTCAGCAACAGCATGCATGCTCAGCAGCAGCAGCGCTCAGCAACAGCAGCAATGCCTGGCAGCAGGAGCGCTCAGCAACAGCAGCAGTGCCTGGCAGCAGCACAGCATGCAGCAGCAGCACAGCTCAGCAGCAGAAATGCTCAGCGATAGCAGCAATGCCCGGCAGCAGCAGCAGCAGTGCTCAGCAGCACCAGCAGGAGCGCCGCCATGCAACAGCACTAGCCAGGCACGGTGATGTAAGCACCTGTGGCTGACGCGCACACGGCAGGAAGCTGTGACGCACATCTCCAGCGATTTGCTGCAGCCAGGGTCGCTAGCTATGTCACCGCTGCTGTTGTTTGCTAGACGCACATGCGGGTTAGCCTCAAGGACCTGCCGACTGCCGCTTCTCATCGTTGCAAGGCATGGTGCACATGTTGCTCACCTGGCACACCGCTGGCAACGCGACTTCAACGTCGTCCTCCAGCTGCGGCAGCATCAGCCGCACCTGCAGACACCAGAGAGGGTGCGCGCCACCACATCCATCAGCGCATATCAACAACAACAAGGGTAGCGGCGGCACCGGCACTCCCAGAACGGTGTGAACGCCGGGCAGTCATGCTGCAGCGCTGCGCAGCTGGCTAAGCACGTGCATTTCTTTTGTATGGAGTGCTAACATCAACTTGAATGTGCAACTACTTGAATTTCAATTCCAGATTCAGTTCCAAGTTGTACTTGACGTTTCAGAAGTTGAAGTGTGACTTCAACTTGCCTTGATGGCGGCGGCCTCCCTGAGCGTCCACGCGCGGCTGTAGAGGCACCGCGTCACGTACTCCCCGAGCACCGCCACCACGCCCTGCACCTCTCCAGAGTCAACCTTGAGATTCAGCTGCAGGGTGGCGGACAGCGCGTTACAGCAGCGCAAGTGAAAAACATGCACACATGTGGAGGTTCGAACAGAGCAGCATGCAGCCTCAGCGGGTCACAGCAGGGCCAACCCAGCACCACCGCTGGTGCCACCGCCGGCCGCGCCGCACCGGCACAGCCGCGCTCAACAGTTACAGCAGCCACAAACACCCTCAGCAGCAGTTTTCAGCAGCAGCAGCAGCAGTGCTCAGCAGCAGCAGGGTGCTCAGCAGCACACCACCGCCAGCTGCGCCGCCTCACCGGCTCCGGCGTGGGCAGGTCCCCCAAGTTCGGCACGCCCGCGAGCGGATGCTCCCCCTCAAACGCCTCCGGCTCGCCAAAGGCCTCCTGTGGAGGTGACGCTCCTCCCATGGGCTGCGGCCCACCGCCGCGGCCAGTGGCAGACCGCCCGTCGCTGCTGCGCATGATGCGCGGCGCCACCCGCGGCGGTGATGCATCGGGACCAGCTGCTGGTCATACGGACCCAGGGGCAGGGGGGTTGGGC